>JAUYWG010000044.1:7083878-7095778 GCA_034779775.1 Enteromius afrohamiltoni
ATTCCGCGTCTGAGTCTTCCATCACGCTACACGGGGACAATCCTCGATCAGTCATCTCTCGTCTGCCTCCGTGACATGAGATAAACAAGAGCCAATAGTATTTCACAACAGCATGATGTAATCGATCACGAGACACACAAGTGCCAATGGCATTTCTTGTAGCGGCGTTTTTTGAAATCGCGAAAAGTATGCAGAAGACAGAGACAGCGACCGCATCTATTCCTCTCACAAATCAATCATTTTGCCTCAAAAGACTTGGAATATTAATATTTTTCAAATAAATGATGACGGTGGTTGTCTCTGCCTGCTATATCTTGTGTTTTATTGACAGATGGTAGGTTTAGGGGCAGGAGTTGGGTTACGTGCTCATAAACGTGTAAATAATATCATTTAAAATAACTGTTTTGACTGTTTACATTGACAAATTACACTCCTGTATATATGCAATAATGCCAATAAAATTAAAAAGAAATATCGCATCGGCATATTGACGCTAAGAGTTTACAACGAAGGACCCCTCACGTCACATAAGTTGCGCTAGAGTTGAGTGTCATCAGCATAGCAGTGATATGAAAAGCCATGTTTCTGAATGATGTTGACAGAGAAGAGAAGTGGTCCAAGAACTAAGCCCTGAGGCACCCCAGTAGCTACTGTATGTTGCGATTTATACACCTCATCCCTCCATGATACCTTGAAGCACTTAACTAAGAGAGGTCATACTCAAACCACTGGTGTGTGGTTCCTGAGATGCCCTTTGCCAATCAGTTGACAGCAGGATCAAGTGGTTAACCGCATGAAAAGCAGCGAACAGATGCAGCAAGATAGGCTAAGTATTGAAGATTGAGTCTTAGGGCTTTAACAACCGAAAGCAAGGCGGTATCAGACTGCTTGCGTGTCCAGGAGGTTTTTCCTGTGTGAGAAAGCCATAGACTTGGTTAAACACAGATAGCAGTCTGTAGATATATTTAAGATATGGATATAAGCATTCAAAATGTAACTGAGTTCATAACAGGGCTGATGGTTTTATTGCTCATTTTATTGCTCAGATAATTAGCTTTGTGCTCAAGGTTGTAATATTACAAGGTGTTTATTGAAAAAACAATTTAATGCTGATAATGCTTTAATAATCATCTCAAAATCATGCAAGGTTGACAGTTTCGTATTTCACTGGAGTTAAAGGCCATATAACCAAGACGTTTAAGCAGAGAATTCTTAATACTTCTATAAATACCCAGTTTTCAAAAATAATTTGTACAAATGCATAGATGAAGATTCAAGAATGTCCCCTAGATATATGCTGTTCATTAATGTAGTTCTATACTGATTTAATTAAACAGTGCAAAGTGTAGCGTGACCCAAATTTCTGTCTCTGTTTAAAGTAAGATATGGTAACTTTATTTTATAGTGGTCATAGAGGATGAAGATCTGGACGACGTCATGAACAACAACAATGGACCTCTACCTGTCCCTCTCAGCAATGAGCCGTCCTGAACCACTCTAGATTCTTGTTATTCTGGACCAGCTATGCGTGAAATGCACCCTTCTGCCACGGGACAGTCGGGACACTTTCAGCAGGGGAAAAGTCAGACTCCTCTCCCAGTATCAGATTCACACAAGATACGCATGTGTTTCAGCTGTAGTTTACTAGTCGCATGGCAGCAGCTGTCAGCCAACAGGCTACACAGGTGATTTGTTGTGTAGTAGCTTCTTAGACCAGAGCTCTGTGTGTGACACTCGTGCCTCCCAGAGGGAGAAATGTGCATATGTAGGCTGATTTACATATTTCTGACCAAAGGCGTAGACCAGCCACTGTAGATCACTCTGTCCAGGCTTGTGCCGTTATAAATATGTTGATTTCAATTGATTTCTTTAAACATCTGGTAAGAACAATAGCACATTGTTGTTGTGTTTTACTTTGTCTCTCAAAACTCTGGAAATGTATGCTGCTTCTTAGAGCCATGGTTGGAACCTATTGTCCATGACAATGTTCAAATGTCAACTAAAACTATATTTGCTCTGGTATTTACGACTTCTTTTAAACTAGAAGTATCTAGGTTAAACCCGTTATACATTTATTGATTGCAGTGGTTTCAGAACTGATCTTCTTTGATGACTTTTATTTCATCATTTTTTTGTAAATCTTCCAGCAGCTTGCACCCTTAAGATGACTTTTACTTTTCTAAAGGCTTTCTATCTCTAGCTGATTCACATGTTTTTATGCCTTATGAAACATTGCACGTTGCATTAGTTCTCACTGTAAAAAACTATGCACTTGCTTGATCATTGCTTTTGATGAAGTATGTAATAAGCTTATATATAGTTTGCAGAGTGATTCTGTGGCACGTATGAAGAATGTATATTGTTTTATGTGTTGCTTGCATTTTGTAGCTATTTAAGCACCAGGAAAAAGGGCCATGCAAATAAATAAATAAATAAATAAATAAATGTGTAAATAAGTTTTACATAATAAAAGACAAATTTAAAGCTGAGCTGAATTGCTCTGTCGTGGGTCAAAGTGTCAAACTATTCCATCTCTGTCCACTAGATGGCTTTAAATCCTAAGAAATGAATAGTTCTTTTTCAAGGCTCTAGCAATTGTTATTAATTTATTGCATTTGCAACTATTTATTGGCAAATCTACTATTAGAAGAATTGAATTAGAAGGTGAGTTGTTTAAGGAATTTCCATAAAACGTTCTATAGGTCCACCTCGCCCAATCAAACTTTCAGCTAAAGGACATGGAGCCACAATTATCAAAACATCTATGTTACAGACTTTTTGATATCTTGTGATATATAGGCCAGCGTTTATGTTTTGTATTCGTTAAGGATTCTAATTAAATGCTTAAGCAGTACGCTACTTCGCTGCTGTGGTAATTTCCTGTTTATTTATTTATTGTCTCTATAATTGGTATACTATAACTTTTGTTGTTACAAAATCCATTTTGGGACACATATATGGTATATAGCTTACATGTATAAAGAATAAGACTACGAGCCTTTTATTTCGATGTTTTTTTTAAGCTGGCGCAGTCTGAGTTAGCAGAACCCATCTGGTTTAGCCACCGTGTTCCTGTTTGAACAACGAGATAGACATTGGCAGGAAATGATCTCTGAGTGGCAACCACAGGTCGAACTCTGTGCAAAAGTACCTGACATTTTCTTGCAAATATTTTGGTAAAACGTAAATCCCCTTTTTAAAATGTTTTTATTCTGTTTATTATAACCAGTGATTGTACAAATGTTAATATTGTTATGCATATGACTCATAACTGCGGGTACATTTATTTTGTACATTTATTTTGTATTTATTTATACATTTATTTATTTTTATTATTTTTTTAAAAAACGTTGTTGTTTGATCTATTTCATTATCAAAAGTTAAAAAAACAAAGTCAGAGTCTCACTCGCTGTTTCGTTTACGAATGAATCTTTGCTTTTGAACAAATCTAGTGAGTCGATGATTGAATGATCCATTCAAAAAGAGAATCAATTGCTTCATTACTAAACGAATCAACCGTTTAACTGAACCGTTGTAATGGATGATTTAGTGACAGTGACTTTCTGCCAACTACTGGAGGGTTCAGTTATATTCTGTAAAACTTACAAATATCAATGGGAAGGTTAATTTCTGTCATTGATAAGAAAGTGTGTGTCCTTTTCTTTCTTTTTTTTTAAGTAGGACCACTGAGTCCTTAAGAATGTAATATAAAAAAACTGACTGCAAACGTTTTTGTAAAGTGTAAAATTATTATTAAATATAGCTATTCTACAAATCTTGAAATACTTTACCTGTAAAATAAGTGTTTTTAGCTAAGCAGGCCACTTAGAGACGCAGTGATTCTATTTATTTATTTATTTTTTATTAAATCATTCTTTAATTTCACTAATCAATCTTTTTTATGAAACACAGAGGGGTCATTAATGATGCTTACATTATAACGTGCAAATTCACAAACACAACAGATCTTTAATTTTGCCGGAATTGCAGGTGCTTGTCTTTATATAAAAGAAGGTTTCGAGAAAATATTAAATAAGCTATAAATAAATGTAATTTTAGATTATGAAGTGTCCCGAAAAGTCATCCGATGTATTTAAACATCCCCCCACCAGAGCATAGATACTTTTCAGTGCCTCAGATCTTATCAGTGAGTGGAAGTGACAATTTTTTTTTAGATTAGATTAGATTCAACTATATTGTTATTACACATGTACAAGTACAAGGCAATGAAATGCAGTTTAGGTCTAACCAGGAGTGCAATAAGCAGCAAGTGTAGAATATAGGTATATTAGTGCACTTGTGGAGGATATGTACAAGAAGATACTGGGTAATATTTACAGATGGATGTACAGTGATATGAACATAATATACAGTTTGAATTAAACATAATAGTAATTATGAATATGCAATAGATATGAACATTATTTACAGGTTGTTATTTACTAAATCAGGGATTCACATATGTATCCATCCATCCATCCACTTCCGCTTAGCCGGGACCGGGTCACGGTGGTAGCAGTCTAAGCAGGGACACCCAGACTTCCCTCTCCCCAGACATTTCCTCCAGCTCTTCCGGACATAGTCCCTCTAGCGTGTCCTAGGTCGTCCTGGGGCCTCCTCCCGGTGGGACATGCCTGGAACACCTCCCCAGGGAGACGTCCAGGAGGACGGAACAGATTCCAGAGCCACCTCAGCTGGCCTCTCTCGATGTGGAGGAGCAGTGGATCTACTCTGAGCTCCTCCCTAGTGACCGAACTCCTCACCTCTCTAAAGGAGCGCCCAGCCACTCTGCAGAGGAAACTCTTTTCAGCTGCCTGTATCCGGGATCTCGTTCTTTCGGTCATAACCCAAAGCTCATGACCATAGGTGAGAGTAGGAACATAGATCGACCTGTAAATCGAGAGCTTCGCCTTGCGGCTCAGCTCCTTCTTCACCACGACGGACCGGTACATTGACCGCATTACTGCAGAAGCTGCAGCGATCCATCTGTCCATCTCCCATTCCATCCTTCCCTCACTCGTGAACCCAAGATACTTAAACCCCTCCACCTGAGGCAGGAACTCCCCACCAACCTGAAGGGGACAGGCCACTATCTTAGTGTTCTCAAGAAGAAGAGGCGCTGGTGAGCCTTCTTGACCAGGCTGGAGGTGTTGGTGGTCCAGGACAGGTCCTCCAAGATGTGGGTCCCCAGGAACTTGAAGGAAGACACAGGCTCAACAGCCATCCCATTGATGTACATGGAATCATGTGAGCCTCTTTTTTCCTTTCTGAAGTCCACAATAAGCTCCTTGATCTTGGTGGTGTTAAGGAGCAGATTATTGTCTTTGCACCACGTGGCCAGATGCTGAACCTTCTCCCTGTAGGCCTTTTTATCGTTGTTGCTTATGAGACAGATCACTGTGGTATCGTCTGCAAACTTGATGATGGAGTTGGATCCATGTACAGGTCTGCAGTCATGGGTGAAGGTGGAGTAGAGGAAGGGGGTCAACACACAGCCCTGTGGTACGCCAGCATTGAGTGTGATGGTGGGGGAGCAGATGTGGCCTGACCTGACATGCTGAGGTCTGTTGGTCAGAACGTCCATAATCCAGTTACAAAATGAGGTATTAATGTCCAGGTCTCTAAGTTTAGTGATTAACTTTGAGGGTATGACAGTGTTGAATGCTAAGCTGAAGTCAACAAACAGCACTCGTGCATAAGTGTTTTGATTGTCCAGGTGTGTGAGTACAGAGTGCAGCGCTGTGGAGACTGCATTCTCTGTGCTCCTATTGCTGCGATAAGCAAACTGGTGTGGGTCCAAAGTATGTGGGAGAGAGTCCTTCAGAGTGTTTCGGCACTGGGACAATGGAGGTGGATTTAAACTGTCTTGCTTGGGCAAGAGACATGATAAAAATGTCTGTGAAAACCCCAGTGAGCTGCTCTGCACATGCTCTAAGTATGCGCCCAGGGATGCCGTCTGGACCAGCAGCCTTGCACGTGTTGATCCGGCTCAGTGCAAACATCTGAGAAGGTCAGTATGTTGGGTGAGTGGTCGTGATTCTGATAGTGGGTTGTTTGTTTTCTCTTTCAAAGAGAGCATAAAAGTCATTAAGCTCATTCAGAAAGAGAACATATATTTTGATTGCTCATTGAAACATGATGGAAACAATACAATTAAGTCAAAGAAATCTGGATTTTTAGCCACTTAATACACTTAAATAAAATTGTGTTGTTATGGACTGTGACATCTTGTAATTCATAACAAATATTAAATAATAATGATAAAATATAAAAATAGAACCAAGTAGAAAAAAAAATAATGACTTTATTTTTTGCAGGGACACCAAATGTACACTAACTGTAGAATCACCCATATGCTGCTACTTAGTGACCTTCTTTCTTTCACTCATATTAACACGTTTGCAGTGTTAGCCAGAATACACAAATTGCTGAAACAGTCAGAGGATGTGGCTCACAAGGCCAAGGTGTGAATACGAATAAACTGCCACATATTTCATCAGGCACATGAAGAACATGACAATGGCAAAGGCTTGTTTTAAAAAAAATTTATTTACATAGTATTTCTTAAACAAACTGAACAGTCAAAAATGTTTCAAAAAGTTAAATATTTGCATAAGCTGGTTACAAATATAATACGACTATCCTAAATAGACTTGAGGGCAACCCACCTCAAGTGGTCCAAGCACAAAGACCAAAGGAAAAAACAAAAAAAAATAGCCATAGAGGACCAGTTTTTGCATTTCACTTGCTCATGTACATGTTGTGGATGGGGAAAAAAAGTCTTAAAAGTAACCAGCTGTGATAAATCAGAGTAAATATCTAAATCCTTTTATCCTGAACAATATATGGGGTGTATAAAACAAAAAAAGGATTGTCAAAAGATTGTAACATCAATTAAGAACAGGAAACACCAGCCTTCGTACAACCTCTCTCATACAAATTCATACGATTTATGCTTAATCGTACGCATGTTACCAGATGCCAAGATACATGAATTTGGAAGAATGACCTACACCTAAGCCCGCCCCTAAACCTACCTATCACTGGGCTTTAGACAAACCATACAAAATCATACAAGGGAGGTCGTACGAACCTCTTAAAATATATACAAAACAGTTGTGAGGTGGTGTTGGAAGGACACTGAGGAGCTGGAGCACAAAAGCAACTAAGAAGTTTCACTTTGCATAAATAAGAGCAGTTTCTTGAGATTTAATTGAGAAGTTTAGTGCTTAAGTTTCTTTATCGTTAGCCTCACCCAAACCAAGTCAAACTTTCGTTTATCAGCCTAGCTCTATAAGCATGTCAGTAATTTCAGACTAGTTCCATCAACATACCACTTGATTCAATTACGGTTCACTTTGAGTAGTTCAGTACTTTACTACTTCCTTTCAAAAATTGTGTTGTTCAATAGCAATGAACGAAACTTCCCTCTGGTGATTTGTATAAAGTGAAGTATTGTTTGAAAAGAGTCACCTGCCTGAAATTACGCAGCAAAGTGAACCAGAAATTTGCATGTTGGCCTTGGCTCTTAAAAGATAAAAATAAATAAAATAAGTTGTTCTTTTAATTAACCTCAGTGTCTGGCACAAAGCAAGCAAGGCAGATGAGGTCAGGACATGGCTTTACAATAGAATGTGTTAATGAGCGTAATAAGTGACAATTTTTCCCTGAGCATGCCTCTCTTTAATGTTCAATAAACATGGCAGTCTTAATGAAGTGAGGAACACACAGGGGTAGAACCCCCTCTTTCCAAACTCAAATCAGTAACAGGATTCATAAAAGGAAGAAAAAAAAACAACAGACTTTGGTGCTTATCAAAAAAACAAAAACAAACAAAAAAAAAAACATAAGTGACCTCTTTTTCTGAGGTGGGCTGCTGTATCGGAGCACGAGTAAAAATTTCCCCAAGGACACTGATCTTAGCTGTTTGTTCTACTCTGCAAGTCGAACACAGTACAAAGGATTTCAAATCTAAACAGATCTGAGATCAGCTGACTAGGGAAACTTCTACAGATGCTCTGCGACTCATTATGATCTTCTCCAGCTTGTGAGCTACCGCCAATGGCTTAAACGTACTCCTTGCTGCTGCTGGGGGGTCTGGAGGACTTGGGGTACCTGGGAGATGATTTACCCTTTGGGCAAGAGGCGGCCAACATGCCTCCACCCATTATATCCAGGAACGCACCTGCCCAGGCGATGAAAATGGCTGCACCGAACTCGTACCTATAGAAATAAAACATTATAACATGAGCTCTGCCGTTCCTTCTTGGTAACAAATAAACGGGAAACTACAAAATAAGGATACCTAAACATTGCTTGTGGTTTGCAACCGCATTTGAACTTACTTTGTGTTGACTGGTGTGAAGGGGTTGTAGAAGTCCCGGACGATTTGATGGGTGAACCAGCCACATGCAACAATGCCACAGAGGGCTGAGGAATGCAAGAAAAGAGATAAATCAGTTACTTGTGAAAAAAGAATTCCAAACACGTTTTTAACAACTTCCGTCAACAAAGAGGGAGTGAACATTATCGTCAACTGATTCTAGAGCAATAGCAAAGCACAGATTCTTCACCCGTGGCCTGTTCCATAAAACAAGTTTACCAAATAAGCCAGGCTTACTTCAGTTAGTCTGACTTACTTTATAACAAATCTACAGACAATAAGCCTGACTAACCAAAATCTTGTTTTATGGAACAGGCCCCTGGTAAGCATTTCTTTAACCTTGGCGTTTAAAATATTATCTAGATACATTTGTGCTACAGGCACACTTTTTGTGTGCTGAAAAAGTACTGCATTATATAACTAGCATTAATATAATGCTATGAAAGCGTTTTTACCTCCAACAATGAGGATTATACCGCCTGTCATGGCAATACGGGACTTTTTGACCTTGTCATCACCACCACAGTTAGTGCACTTCATGCCCATGCTGGCCACACCCAGTCCTGCCACCGAAAGAAGGATCCCTACGATCATCAGGGCACGAGTTGCCTGGAGAGAACCTGAAAGAGGGGGAGGGTAGACAATGAGTGAGATACAAAGAGAAAAGGCCAATAATTTGGTAAATCTAAATGCAGTACATTTGTGACAGGGACATTCAGAGTGACCATGTGAATTAAAATGAATAAGAATGAATCATTATATATATATATATAAAAACTTAAATGTTCTTTAATGGGCTACAGGTAAGCTTATGGTTAAAAAGATTACAGGCAGACTAGAGGAAATATGTGAAATGGCCTAATTCTCTACAGGCTTTTGTTTTCCCCCTTCGACTCACAAAAAAAGCCCCTCCCCCAGCTGCACCTGCAGTCAGGTGCAGCAAAGACCGGTTCCAACCGGAAGCATCCTTTGAGAGTGCAGTGAGATTGTACACATATGTGGGCAGCAATTCGCCCTTCAGCTTCAGAGAAGGAACAGGTTTAACCAGTCATTGGGAAGTTAGGTAACAATCTTGCAACAATCCATTTTCTTTTTGCTTCGTGGGTATGGTTTGGCCTTCCAAAGTATTACAACATTTCACTTTTAGTGTTAAGATTAATTAAGAAAGAAATCACTTCAAAACAAACAAACAAAAAAGTACATTAACATCTTACAGGATATACAAAATGGCTGCTGTATCACTTTGCTTGTTCTCCATTTTAGCTATCTCACGGTTTATCCCTAACAGCGAGACGTATTAAACTTGTGTGCACAACATAAAAACTGATAAGAGTCCATTTTACGCACGCTAAATTAAATGACTGATATGGCAATGAGCTTATAATGACTTTAGTGTGTGTGAACATACATCCATAAACACTAAAATGAGCCATTTCCAGGTGTGGAGAGTAAAGATGGGACTGAAATAATGTAAGTAAACATAAAATAAAGAACAAACGCCTCTACTGTTATTCCAAAAAGGCACCTTTTGAGTTTAAAAAGCTTCATTGTCTGTGTTTAGGTGCGTTCACAAAGGAGTCCTCGTTTGGTTGTGTTTTAATAAGCTGTTGGCAAAATACACAAGTCATTCAAAGACAATGCCTGACTCCCCCACCCGATACAGGAGCACCGAGTTTCCGCGAGTGGAGGAAGGGTGGGAGTCACGCCCGTATAATCATTACTTTTAGTAAAAGCGTAACCCAGCTGTATCACCCAACACTAAACTAGCATGGTCTCAGTCGGAAAGTTCACCCACATGTTAAAACGATTTACATTGTGTACTTATTTCCACGAATAAGCTCTTATTTCGGCAACTCTGCCTTGAAAACGTACACATACTTAGTTTACACATTCCTGAAGGAACTGACCACTTTACCACCTTTAAGCTCCCTTTGACCCAAAATGCAAGTCAAAACAAAAATCAGTATCTAGCAACAAGCTATGCAGGAATGCGAGAGATGAGAGATAGGAGAAAGGCTGTTTCACAAAAGTTTCGTAATCACAGACCATTGGAGTTCGCGCGCATTTGTTATCGTTATATATTTTTTTCCCTACGCGAAACAATGCAATTTGTTTTTTTGAGGAAACTCGTGGACCAACAGGTGCTTGTCTGTATTATCGTAACACTAGAGGAGTTGCCGCGAAATGGCTCTAGGGCGTGGTAACGTCTTAGCTTTCATGTAACTACAGATCAGAGAATCAAGAATCACCCCGACATTCTGAAATCAAATTAGCACCTTATATTTTACAATTAATAAATAAAATTAATGGCTTAATATGATTTTCATGTTATCGACTTTATTTTAATGTTTCGTTAATTAATAACTAGCATAGCTAAGACTGGACACAAATAAATTATATCAGTAGCTTGGCAGCATTCAAAGCCAAAATGCTCGTATAATTATCATCAGAGTGCGAAAAAGTGAGCGTACGCCAGCGCGTTCAATAGAGCGCGCATGCGCGGTTACAGGTGTAGCGTTTTACTAAGCAACAGCTTTCGTGAGCTTAAAACCACTAATATAAACAAACAGCCCAGTGCGAATTGAAGTATTTTTTCAAAGAACATTCAGCAGTGTTGTTAATAATACAGGCAAAGGGTGTCAGTAAAGGCGGTTTGTAGGCTACTTACTGTCGAGTTGTAGGATGGAGTCGTACACCTTGCACTGCATTTGTCCGGTGCTCTGGAAAGCGCACGACATCCAAAGGCCTTGATACATCGCTATCGCTGTGATTATATTATCTCCAACGTAGGCAGACATCTTCCACTGAGGTAAGATTGTGCCAACAATGAGCCCAATCAACCCCAAAAGCGACAGAGTAAATCCCAGGAGCTGCAGTCCTTTATTTGCCATCTTCTCACAATGAACTTAAAAGATAAACCGTCTGAAAGCAGCAGTTACAGACCTAATGCTTTTCCAAATAAGCGAAATCCTTCAACAACAAAAATGTTAGAAACGTGTTTTAAAGTATATTTCGTTTTTAAAAAAAAAATGTTAAAAAGAAATCCGAGAAAACTCAGACACCTGTTGAGTGAAGCTACACCTTGAATAAGAAACGAGCTGCTGATTTGAGCTTTTTGAGAGTCGTCCTCATTGTGGGCGGAGACTTCAGAGTTTCGTCTTATGCTTCAGGTTGTTGTGAGGTCTGAGGGTTTCGTGACGACACCTTATCGTAGAATGAGTAACGTCACAGGTTAGCAAAATCACAGCTAAGTCATACTTTCATTTACAATCTGTATGGCATCTTACATGTCTCGGAATCTATTGTCAAGACGTCTCGGTCTTTATCAATAGAAAGCTACAACTCTGCTTCAACTCTTCTCCAAAATATTTTAAATTTACATTATGCTGCCGTTTTCATGAAAATCGTGTGTTTTGTATTCATCGTTAATAATCTAAAAGTAAATAAATAAATAAATAAATAAATACACTGACAGTGTGTCTAGTTGTGAGAGCTGTGGGACCCTTAATAATAACTA
>JAUYWG010000044.1:7113171-7131890 GCA_034779775.1 Enteromius afrohamiltoni
TACCTCAGACCCGCCCTGAGTGAGCCGTCATCAGACCGAGATGTAGAGACAAGCATGTATTAATTAAACACAGCAGTGGTGATTTACTCCCGACATCTGAGTGACTGAAGACGGAAAAGATTAACCTTATGTTTGGTCCTGAAGGGAAACGCCCCCTTGATCAACCGGAATGCGTTTATGTTCGCGAGAATCATATATGATTCAGCCTCACCTACAGAAGCAGTGAGTAAAATGTCTTTTAATGACTCTTTGCGAATCGCCTTTCCTAATAATGTGCTAATTAGCAAGTTTCACTATGAATACAGCTAAAAAAAAGATAGAGAGAGCGTCTGGAAAAGAGGGGCGGAGTCAGCGGAGCGCTTGAAGATTTAAAGGGGAAGTACACAGAACAGAGTGATTTCAAAAGAGCTGGTAAAATTAAAATTATATATATATATATTTTAAACTGTCTTTAAGAAATGTTAAAACAAACTATATCACAAACTTTCCATTAAGACCCTAAATATTCATATTAGCTTGTGGAAAACTGGGTTTGTATGACCCCTTTAAAATGGCAGAAGACGTAAGTCATAAGAGATGATTGGTTGAGTATATGATGTTATTTTTGTTTTCTTTGCGCAAAAAAAAGTATTCTCTTATCAGACCATGGTTATCATAGTTATTAATTACAATTATGCCTAAATTTAAGTAAGTAAACTAAATAATAAATATGTAAATATTGTATTTCAGTTCATTTAACATGAAATGCCTAAACTATGATGTGACTAATTTATCATATAGAGTGACGTGCAAAATATTCTTAATGCTTTAACATCTCACTTAGTGTAATTTAGTTTCATGTATTAAGGTCAGTCTGTGGCAATGGCAACCATGTTTAAAGGGACACACACACACACACACATAATTACTGCATCATACAGTATGTTATCCATTTCTTAAAACAATATATATTTAGCTACTTCATAACAGGCTGCAGTACTACACAGAGACTTGGAAAAGTTGTTTGAATTTTTTAAGCTTGCAATAATCTTTTCCCCTCAATATTATTCAAGTGTGAACTACACATGCTACTGTAGCAAACGTGCAGAGTCAACAAAACATATACCCACACAAAAAACAGCCACCACATGATCTGAGCTATGACGTTCCAATCCAAGATGTTCTGCGAGCTTCTTTTCGCAGTCTTTGGTTCAGAGAGCATGAAATTGACAGACGGAGGGGATCTGACTGCTGTGCTGTTTCCATCTCTCTCGTCGAAGTGGAGTTAATGACCTTGTTACTGCCACATGGCAAACGCAAAAACACTTGATGTGAGGGCAGTTTACGGTGCCCACTCAAGTGCTGCAAAAAGCAGTCGCACCTTTAATGCCCATCACAATGACTTCAGTGATGAAAAATTTAACAGCCACGTTAAACTGCCAGCAACAAGAAAATCATCCGCGCTTGCAAGAGAGCGTATAACATGAGGCTTCAGTCTTGCAACACAGCTAGTTTTGAAATTTTCTTGAAATGTTGAGACCAACGTGACCTCTATGTCCATTACGTTCTCGGCAGGAAGTTCTGGAAACGTAACACAATGCTGGAGACACGGTTGAATAATTGATATCAATTATGCTATTTCAAAGACACATGTATTATTCAGTGAAACTGTATTAGTCCCAAATCCATGACTACAGCTATAGGCGTTATGCCGAGACAGGAAGTAGACAAGAAATATGCCCTTTATATCAAGAACATGGGGAACACACAAAACAAGCATCTTGGCCACAAAGGAACACTGGGATAGCAAAGTTATGACTCAAGCTGTAAAGTAGTGCTGTACTTCCTGTGAGTGAAGGGGGCCTTTGGCACTGTCGGAGGATGGAAAATGAAATAGAGAAACTGGATAGTTAGCAGCTACGGAATTAAGTGCATGCTGAGAAAAATGTTATATTTTCAAAATGTTTGCTTATAGAGTCTTGTTTATTCAGAATACATGGCTACTAGAGTGTTGCAGTCATGATGTATATTTGTAGGCCAGCTCATTCTGGTTCATTTAACAAATACCCAATAGTATTTTTCCATCATTTTTGGCTGCCTGATGGAAAAAGGCTATTGGGAAAGTATTGAACAATTGTTTTTTTTTTGTCAAGGGGAACCATGGTGATGCTAACTGTAACCCAAATGTTGATGATTCTTATTATTCTTACGTCATGATCATTTTTTACGAATGAACTCAACTTTTATGAATTCTAAAGCTTAAATACAGTCACCAGAAGTAAAAACAAACTATACCCCAAAGTACTCTAACATCTCGATTTCTCTTCATTTAAAAAGTCTTTATTTTCCTTGAAAGTTTGATTTTGAACAGTTGATTATAAACACAGTAAGGCTGTGAAAGTAGACTAGCGATGACTTTTCCTATGATAGTAGGATGTTCAATGTCACCAACAACCTTTGTATACCCAGTTAGCTAATTGTTAGCGACCTTCTTTTTCAAATAACAAAATAAGTGCCCCTACCTACAAAACTCAAAAAACCTACTTATACATATGAATCGCTGCAGTTTCCAGATGAAATGAACACTGCAGGCGGTAAAACGCCCACAACTTTTATTTCTTTTCACTCAACGTATGATATGCAAGTCCACAGTTTCGATTAGTAATGGCTAATTTTTGTGTAATTAATTGAGGGATATTGTGTTATGAATTCAAAATAATTTTAACATGCTGAAAACTGATGCATTTGAAGATTAGCGTCACATATCCAGCAGTATACTTCAGTAGGTTTGCTTGGTAGCTTACGCAATACGCCATTGCACTTAAGAGCTTTGGTACAAACTATTTTAAGTAAGTTAAAATAGCACAGCTGCATCAACAAATGCATTTTTATATCGCTTTTGCATTTGTTAACACTATCGAGAGGGTTTAAGGTTGGGTTTAGTGTAAGGGAAATTTCCAACATGATAGGGCATTAAACTTTTGCGACATTTCATGGATATTTGAATGATGAACCACCGCAACACGTACCTGAAGCAATACGTATAGAGACAGCAATGCCTATTTAAACATAACAAAAATGTGCAAGGCACATAGTTATTGAACCCGTATTTTAGCACTAATCACTGAAAATGTTTTTACTTTGAAACTTCAAAACGTGCACAATAACGGTGCTGCAGAAATGCATTTATAGGCACGTATTTAGAATGAGCCTGGGTTGTGTTCAAGACAATTCAAATCTTAAAAAAAATTGCATTGAGGTATGTTGTACAATAAAACATTAAAATATGCTGAGTTTGTACTAGAGCCCTGCAAGAGCCTCAAATTTAAGCCCGAGCCCGGCCCTGGCCCGAGAAGCTCAGGCCCGAGCGCATCTTTTTCCCCTTCTACCAAAACGTCCCCTTCTAAAGACAGGAGTAATCCATCATTCAGAACTTTAAAGGGTCTACTTTTATTCGTGTGCACTGACAGTAAACCTGATTTTATAAAATAAAGAAAACAAGCGCGTTCTGACTTCTTGTGACAGGATTATTGCATGCATCTGAACACAGAACTCTTCAGCTGCTCTGACGGCAGCTCTCTCTCTCTTTCTGTGGCGGGACAATAACCGCAGATGAGTTGCTTTTAGCTGCAGAGCGTGGTCTCGTGCTGTATTAACCTGCGCCGCACGGCAATCTTTTAATCACTAATTGATGTATGTCTAAAATATAAAAATAAGGAGAAGCCTAAAACAGGCCCGAGGCCCGGCCTGCGTCTGAACGATGATGTTAAAATTGGTTTGCAGCCCGGCCCGAGGGGCGTAAAAAAGTCAGGACCCGTTGGGCCGGGGCCTACATGCAGGGCTCTAGCTTGTACTAATAACATACCTTATAGACATTTAGCAATAAAACCCATTTAACCTTGGGACAAAGGTACCAGAAGTGCTAAAATGCTAACTTGTTTTGCAAATGCTTTGGCCTACAAAAATACGTCAACCATACAATACTCCGTTGAGAAAGATATTGTAGTAATGTTATCCACCAGCAGAGGCTAACTGGACCATGGGCTAAACCTTCAATCTTTGGTTTCCATATCTGATACCGTTTGACCAAAAGTGATAATCTCTGTCTGTATATATCATTTGAGGCCAGTCTTGCCCATCTGAACATAAAGCTCCTTAATGTGGCTTACGTTTCATGAGCGAGAGCTTGTGTGTGTTTGTATGCTGTTCAATATGTTTATGCCTCACTTAATCCTTGCGCTTGAGTGCATATGTGTACATGCATGTAATGTGTCTTGCTACTTATATGTACGTGTGTGGGAAGACGCATTCACTGATGTAAGTTTGTATGTTCAGCAGATGTTCAGTGACATACAACATTACATAAGTCTATAAAGCACGCTGAGCTGCATTAGGAAACATCAATGGATGGATGAAACGAATGCAGGCGAGGTCATAATCCATTTACGCTCTGTCTATGGTGACGTTTACTGATGGTCATGCAGCTGGTGAGGGTGGGCGGGGCTATTCCAGATCACCGATGGCATTTATCTTTGTTTTGAGTGACAAATGGAGGGTCCCTGTCAATAAGATTCATGTTATGGGATGTTAGATGGCATCTCCGGTTTTAATGAATGATCTGGAACAGGGCTGCCAGCGAGGTAGTATTACTAATGAGCTTGTGGGAGAGTAATGGGATCTCATTTTTATTTGTATGTAAAGTGTGAATCTAACACGTACATTTACAATATCAAAGTGCTGGCAGCATCTAAAATGTCAACTTTAAAAATGTATTAATGTTTACCAATCCTTTGAGGTTCAAAGATTAATCGATTTGGTTGTTTAAATTGTATTTATAATAAATGGAATTAATTATTTAACACCATCATATTGATTTGCTAGCCCATTTACCTAATTTGACTTGATGTTTTGTGTGTGTGTGTGTCAAGATTGATTAGAACTGTTGTGAAATCAAGGACATGCATGAAGCTGTAGCGTGTGAAACACATAGAATACCATACTATTCGTACATTTTCTTGAATATTTAAGCTCCGCTACTTTTGTTTTCTGTCTTCCCTTTTTATTTCTACAGCATTAAAGGGTTAGTTTACCCAAAAATGTTATTCTGTCATTATTACTCACCCTCATGTCAATCCAAACCCATAAGTCCTTCGTTCATCTTCAGAACACAAATTAAGCTATTTTTGTTGATATCAGAGACCCATCTGTCCCTCCATAGACAGCAATCCAACTGAAATGATCCAAGGTCCAGAAATGTGGTAAAAACACCAGTCCATGTGACATCAGTGGATCAACTTTTTTTTGCGACAATATAAATAAAACAAAAATAACATCATATACTCAACCATTCTTCTCAAATGACTTACGTCTTCTGCCTTTTTAAAAAACATTACTGCATAACTGTGCTTTCTTCTAGACGCAAACAGCTGCAGATTACGCACATGTGCATGCTTGCCCCCAAATGTACACAAGACTGATTACATCAAATAAGTCAATATATGAGTAAACTGTTATAAAAAACGTTTTTCAGAATTTTGCTTTCACATTCATTTTCGACAAATATTACACTGTACATTAACCCCGATGTCACATGTACTATTTTACCAATGTCCTTTCTACGCTTCTGTGCATTGATCATGATAATATCGTTGCTGTCTACTGAGGGTCAAAGAGCTCTTAGATTCCATCAAAATATTTTTGGGTGAACTCTGCAATACATAAATCCACTTCACCAGATGGCAGCATGTTTCTCTGATGCAAAAGGTCTATATATGTGCGTTTTCTGTATGCGTAGATGGCTGGAATGAACTAGATTTTCCAAAACATATATAAAATCAGATACTGTTTCCCACTGTGCAGTGCACTCAACTTGACCTTTCTATTTCCAGTGTGATGAATATACTGTTGGTTAAATCAACTGTTAGTAATTTATTATTTGATCAGACTTGCAAGGAGTACGCCATAAACGTTTTACACAAAAGTATTGTAAAAATACAAAAATGTCTGTTTTAATAGAGGACATGCAATGTAGAGGACTACAGTTTGAAGTAATTGTCAGAATAATGCCTACTATTTATTTTGTAAGAATGCATAAAATTGATTGAAAGTAAAGCCACTAATGTCACAAAATGTTTAATAATAATTGATAATAATAAGAAATGTAATATTTCTGAAGGATCATGTGACATGGAGAAACTGGAGTAATGAGGTTCAAAATTCAGCTAAAATTCATTATATTTTAGGATATATTAGGATAGAAAACACTTATATACAGTATAGATTTGTAATAACATTTCGGATCGTTATAGTTATGCAATTAGCAATTAGCATTTTTTGGCCTCCAAATATTTTCTTTTTTTTTCTTTTACTATTATGTGCGTGAGCTCCTCTCCTTGTCGGACTTTGCTAAATTTAATCTACATGATATTTTACATATTGGTGTCTATCAACATGTTTAAAAAACTGTTGGAATACTAATAAGATTACCGTGGGCAAAGACAGAGAGGCCACAAAATAACAAGATTCTCAACTGAAGGGTACTAGGGTTCATAAGGGGGCTTATGGGAAATGGAGGCAGCTTAAAATGCCGCAGAGGGTTTATGGGGATGAACAGCTACAATCTGCAGTTCATTACCTGCAAGGGGAAAAGAGAAGATTACTGAATCACTTACACTTCTGTTTCTCTCTCACTCTCTTTTCCCGTCCCTCGTCGGCTTGTGAGGGAATGCTGGGAATGAGGTGCGTTTGGAAGCAATTGCATGTTCTAGTTTGAATTCATATCAGTGAGTCTCTTGCTTTTCATTTGCCTTTAGAAACTACATGTGTCTCTTTGAGTCTGCGGTGTGATGGGTGTGATTGCATCTCAATGACGGAAGCATTTTGATTCTCAATACCATCTGTGGAGGAGAGAGACTATAGAAACCGTTTATCAAACCTGAGATAATGGCACCGCAATATACATTATACACGTCTTGTCTGAGGTCACACACACACCCACACATGCACCTATTGTGCTCAGACAATGCTATTACATCACAAGTTATCTGGTGGAAACTTTGTTTGGAGCGAGGGATTTTCAATCAAAGCTTGTGTCGCCTGAATAATGGCTGATCATGGCTACAGGCCCACAACTATTTCTGTCAAGAAACCTTACAACTGTGTCAGCGCCTCCCACTCCCCATATCTTTCTCGTGCTCTCTTTCTCACCCTCTCTCGTTCAGCCCAGGAGGGTTTTTCCAGAGCATACTGTCTATAAAATGGGTCAGGATGGGACCGGGCTCTATTTTTATCTAAAAACCATTTTCTTAACTTCACAACAGGTATCTCACAGATCTCAATGCACACACTACCCCTCTACGGTAGACCAATAGCGTGGAGGTTCCCTCAGCAGTCCGTTCCCCATAGCTCTCCAGGGCTCTCACGCTAACACACACAGCTAGTGCCTGGATAATTAAACATGGAGAATAATAAAGGCTCCAGAAAAGCTTTTAGCTTAGTTCCGATCTCAGTATGGTTTGGAATTTGGAGATGGAATGGTTTAGCTAAAAATGCAAAATCTTTCATCACTCAATCGTCCTCATGTTGTTCCAAACCATTAGACTTTCTTTCTTTGGTGGAAAACAAAAGGATATGTTTCCGAATTGCTTTTTTTTTTATGCAATTAAATTGGGTGGTGTTTTGTACTGTAAAAAGCTTGACAGTTACCATTTATAAGTCGAGAAAAGAGAAGCTGAAAATCTGATTTTGTGTCAAGCAGAAGAAAATCTAATATGTCAAACGATGATAACATAATTGGCCCTTCATAAATAATTCGGGCTGTTTTATGAACCATTTCACCAATTAACAGAAAATAATCAAAGAATGATTTGTTTGCAAGCAGGTTTTTCTCAACACAAGAGAAATATTTAGCTGCTGAAAGATTTATATATTAATATAGAATTTAAGATTCTATTAAATTAATTTATACTTTTAAATTATTTTATTAAAATTAATTTATTAAATGATGAGACGGTAACACTTCATTTGGATGGTCCCTTTTGAACAGTCTGATGACAATAAGTAACTTTGCACCTACAAGTCAACTCTCTTTGGAATATTAGTACACTGTCTGATTAATATCTGCTAACTTATTATTGTGATGGTCTCCCAAAAAACATTCTACTGACTATAAGTAACTTTGCAAGTACATGCCAACTTATTTTAACCCTAACCCTACCGGTCTACTAATACTCTACTCTAATGAGAGTTAGTAGAAATGCACACTGTAAAAAAAAAAAATATATAATAAAAACTGTAATATTCTGCCAGCAGGGGTGCCAGAAAATGTCTATAAAAGAAAAAAAAACAGTCTGAAAAAAATATGTAGATAAACCATTAAAAAAACAGTAATTTCTTGTTTCATAATTACAGGCTATTACTGTAATTAAACATGAAATCCTTTTTGTACTTTTACCATAACAATTGTCAGAAAACAGTATTAAACTGTCATTTGCAAACAATAGAATTTGAATGGAAACCAGTAAATTCAATATTTTTTCCGAAGGCTTGTAAAGAACAGTTCCAGTCTGTTGCACGTACAGTTAGTGGGGGCAAAACGACAACCATTGGAACTGACAGTGCACGCGACATAGTTGCCGCAATTCGTCTTACATGCTATGAACACATGAACTTTGTCGCTCACATGCTGCAGAGAAGTGTCACAGTGAGTCTTTGTGAATGCTTTAGTCAAGGCAGCACGTAGCAGAAGCGGCAGCGCCGCACGCGATCATTTCGCCGTTGAGTCTATTTTGTCTTGGATCTCAAAGCATAACCTATATAATCTAGCATGTGCCTGCAAGCCTTCTGTTGCATGGCAAAATGTAGTATTTCTTATACAAAATGTGAGAAGGGTCAGACATCCTTTTTCCTGACTGGCTTTGCTATTTTTTTCATATACACATATTGAAAACGTAGCTCAAGTTTATTTTGCAAACTAATATAGACAGTCACATAACAAAGTATGCTGGCTATGACATAAATCAAAGCACATGGCACACAGTGTTCGGGGGAAAAAGCTGGAAATTACGACAGAAATAAGATGCTTGTCTATAGCTTACTGCAGTGTAAGCCGCGGTTCAGCTGCGCGCGACAAACACTGCCAGTATGGTGAAAGCACAAACCGTGAAACCGGCATAAAGATAAAAGATTGTTCTCATTGCAGAGACAAATATTATGGTATGTTTCAGCTTGATTTAAACCACCATTATTTGGCTGTGTTAACATATTATGAAAATTATGTATCTGTGTCCTGTTATTTATCTTTTGGTATGCATTTCAGAAAAAAAATGGTTAGGATTCAGGTGTAGTTGCAAATAGTGATTAATCATGATTAATCCACTGAAAATCCTGATTAATTTGATTAAAAATGTTAATCATTTGACAGCCCTATTTAAAAATCATGATTATTTCAGCAAAATACTTTCAAATGTGGAGTGTCACACAATGAATTCTGGAAAGTTTTTGACTGTAAATGATACGTTGATGTGTTCTATGTACTTGTAAAAACTGTTAACAGTATTAGAATTAACAGTATTTTACTGTAAAATTACATGAAATGTCTGATTAGATGTTTTACAGTTTTTATCTGTATATACTACAGGGATTTACTGTTTTTTTCGTAGCATTTTTACAAGATTTCACATGTAAAATGAGTTATTTTTTACAGTGAAGGTGCAATGGACATGTCATGTGGCCAGGTATGGTTTCCCATACTAGGAATTTGTGCTATGTGTTTAACCCATCCAAGTGCACACACACCGCAGTGAGAATTGAGCAACCACACACACACACACACACCGTAAACACACACCCGGAGCAGTGGGCAGCAGTTGGGGGAATGGTGCCTTGCTCAAATGTCTTACCTCAGTCTTAGTATTAAAGGTGGAGAGAGAGTGCTGGTTATTCACTCCCCCCACCTACAATCCCTGCCGGACCTGGGACTCAACCCACAACCTTTGGGTTCCAGGTCCAACTCCCTGTTCATTAGGCCATGACTGCCCCCAATGTTACTTATAGTCAACAGAATGTGTTAAAGGGACCATAAAAATGAAGTGAAATCGATGTGATTTCGAATTACATTAGCAGATGCAAACAAACATCTTAGATTTTGATGATAAGGGTTTCCAAATATTGGTTTGGCTGTTAACAGTAAAATAAATAAATTAAGGCTAACATTACCATTAAACATCTGTTCCTTACAAGTGACATCCAGCATTAAATACTAAACTTTAAAAAGCATAGCACCTAAAGATAGCTATTAAAAATCGAACTCTTAACGTTTTTGTTTTATCAATGTGCCATTTTCGAAAAAGCATATTGTCATAATTGCAATTTTGTGGATTTTAACCTTTTAAATCACGCAGCTGAATTGCCCCTTTCAGATCCGCCGGTGCATTTTAAACCTTAATGGTCATTATAGGCTTTGCACCAAACGCTGCATGAGGACATGAGGAATGTCTGCCCAAGGGGATGTATGAAATCCATTATATGGCAGAAGAGCACAATCCCTGAGGCAGCTCGTCTAATTTACGTGGGCTTATTACAATGAGATACTTACAGAGCTTGACAATATAGTGGCATATTATGAATGACCTTCTCTTTAACTGCAGTGAGGAGAGGAGGGGAGGGGACAAGAGCATGCGGAGGAGAAAAATGCCCTGGGGAGTGAGGTGTTTCCCCATTGGCTGTGTCCTCCGAGTGTCACATATTTGTCTATGTTACATTCTTTCCCTGGTTATCGTACACACACTTGCACTTGCATAAAACCCTATGCTTAAACAATCTTATACACAGACTGGTGATATAACTACATAATTTCCCTGATTTCCTGCATCCAGATGCCAGTTAAGCAGCATTGTAAACATAGATATCATTCCCAAATTAATCTGCTTATGTAACCCTTCCGACATTGATTAAAATAAACCATCTCGTCGCATGCAATTTACCCAGAATTCAACGTAATGTTCTTAGATACGACTGGAAGCAAAAAATAATGTTTGTTTAAGTGCCAAAAACTGAAATAGGGCACAGAGAGGACAAATTCAGATGGTTATGGTAGCAAGGAAAGGACAAAGCTGTTAAGGACGAGTACGCATGAAAGGGAATGGTGAAAATGACGGGACAGGACAGGACGGACAGACCAGACCTAAGACAAGGTTAGGAGGGACAGTTTTAGGATAGCAGACGCAGGACAAGATGTCCCAAAGCTTGCAGCACATCGGTAAGCGATGCAAGCTCTGAATTAAAGTCAGTTGCCTTTGAACCAAATGCCACTCTCCACTTCTGAGAAGAAAATCCCCTCATTTCTCAGTTCACAGAGAGGCAGGAGACAAAAGCTCTCTCATCCCCCCATTCTAATCGGCAGCTCTGGGATGCACGCTCACACACACATATACACAGCTTAACAAACACACACACACTCAATATCGCTCTCTGCGAGCTGTCTCATCACGCTCTCTGTTCTCTTTATCCTTCTCTAGCCGTGACACAGTCTAAATATCTGCTCCACCTTGCCCGCTAATGCTGTAGCTTTCCACTCTACTCCACATCAAGCACAATTTGGGTAATTGGTCACACTGCATGGGCTAATCTTTTGTTATTGTTTTTATTTTTGTGGGAAAGCTTGACCTTTGGGAACATTAACGGCACACATTCAATATGGCCATGGAGAATATTTAACACAGAGTTCGAAATGTCTCCACAACCACAAGAGATTTGTTAAAATAAATAAACAGAACATGTAACTTTTTTGATTTTCTAGTTTAATGAATGTATGTACTAAATACTGTTTTATATGCAGTGCCCTCCACTAATATTGGCAGAAATTCACACAATTCTAACCTATAATTAAAGTAAAACAGTTGAAAATAGGGAACAATTCTTGTCATTAATTAAATGTTTTTCTCCAATACTTGTTGACCACAATTATTGACACCCCTAGATTTTTTTATGAGAAAGATGTCTCTGAAGTATATTCCCATTCATATTCACAAATTTGAGCACTCCAGGGTGATTATTGACATGAAATTATCCAGCCATGGTTTTTTGTTTCACAGAAATATATATAGAAGGGGAAACAAAGCCCAATCTCCCTTAATCATCAACACAATGCGAAAAAACTAACAATATATATATATGATGTGCAGCAAAAGATAATTAAGCTTCACCAATTAGTGAAGTGGCTTTAAGAAAAGAGCTAGAGCAGTGAAAATTACCATTTCCACCATCAGGGAAATAATTAAGAATTTTCAATCACCATAAAATGTTACGAAGCTGACTGGAAGAGGATGTGTGTCTCTATCATCCTAATACACGGAGAGGAGTCGAGTTTGAGAGGCTAAAGACTCTCTTAGGATCACAGCTGGAGAATTGCAGAATAGAAGAATAAACAGTTTAAATAAATTGTCAAGCAGCCCCTACATCAGCACATGTTGTTCAGGAGGGTTTAAGAAAAATTCTCCTCGCTCATCCAAAAACAATCTCCAGCGTGTTCAGTTGTCAGACAGGACTGGAACTACAAATGGGACTGGCTCTATGATCAGATGAAACTAAAAAATGAGCTTTTTAGTAGCAAACACTCAAGATATGAACACAGGGATAAAAAGTACTCCATGTGTACAATTACAAATACTGCTGTTTTTTTGATGTTGTGGGCCAACATTTCTCCTGGAGGTCCTGCTTATCTTGTTTAGACACGTGGCATCATGGATTCTATCAAATACCAACAGATAACAAAGCTAAAACTGACTGGCTCTGTTAGAAATCTTATAATGGGCCATGGTTGGGTCTTCCACTGTGACAATAATCCAAAACAAACATCAAAATAAACACAAGAATTAGTCACTGAGCACAAAATGAAGCTTTTGCCATGGCTGTCCCAGTCCTCTGACCTGAACCCTGAGTGAGGTGAAATAAAGAGGAGAAGCATCATCGTGGAGCTGGTATTCTGAAGGATCTGGAGAGATTCTACATAAAGGAGTGTTTTTTTTTCTCTTATCAAGTGTTCTCTTGATAAGTTCTTGATAAGTTCTCAAGTGAGAAAACTCAGAGCTGTTATCTTGGGAAAAAGGACGTAGCAATAATTGGGTGCCAATAATTGTGGCTAACATGCATGGTAGAAAAACATTTTTATTTCATCATGAGTTTTTCTCCCCATTTTCAATTGTTTTACTTCAATGATAGTTGAATTTTGTGAATGTTTTGAATGAAAGATCAAAAGGATAAACAATGCAGATTTATTTTAATATTAGTGGAGATCACTGTATATATAATAATATAAATACTGTATATATAATAAAATAAAAATACAATACCATTCAAAAGTTTTGTCTTACATATATATATATATATATATATATATATATATACATATGGCACAGAGAAGTTTAGCACCATGGAGAGCAACCTGACAATTCAGCACCATGGAGAGTGTCCAAGAGCTTCACCGCTAGGTCCAAAATGGGTAATTTTGTGCTATAAACAAAGCTTGTGGTTTTTAGAACCAATGACAGAGTCTGCATCCTCCCAATTATGCCGTACTCTTTCACACCAGTCTGTTTGACCAAACTCTTTATTATAAGGAGAGTAATTGAACACTCATGCATAATTATTTACCCCTCAAAAAGCTGCACATCGTCAATTATCTGTGAATCATTATCGTGGAGACACATGAAGGACATGGGCATAATAATTCTAATTATGATAATCATCAGTCCTTAAAAGAGCATTCAGTCACTTACGGAAGTGTAGAGGTATCCCTCGCTGTTCATGCCCAGGTAGAAGCCAGTCTTCGCTCCCTGAATCGCCACTATCCGCAGACCCACAGGAATCAAGTTGAACTGTGCTGTGGGATGAAATCAGAGAAATAGATTACAATGTGTGTCAGGTGTCAGAGAGAATGGAATATGCAGGTAGAAATGGTGTTTGGTGGCTTTAGGTGTCTGTCAAACTGTCTTTTTCATTCTAAATAGGCGGTTTTTGGGTAGAATAAGCAGCAATGATAACCAGACTTTTTGCCTTGAGTCAAAAGTCTGGCTTTGTGAGACTAGGGACAACGTGACATAGGATGAAACAGGATAACAAAGATGAAGATGAGAGCGACACGGAAGAGCGGATGTAAAACTGACAGGGATGGAAAAGATAATGGCATGAGGTGGTGGAAGGTATATAGGAGGGACTATCTGTCCTACGTCTGTTGTCCTTGATAGAAAGATGGATTGTGTTTGATATGGATCATTCAAGGAACATCACACAGTTAATGCTTCTGAGAGATAGCAGAAGATATAACCATGCAAACTAAAAGGCAATGAGAGAGAGAGAGCGATATTCCTGCACAGGCTGAGGAACACTGGGTAAATATTTCCGCAATTAGTCTTCAGTGAGGTTTCCCGCTGGAGTTTGACAGATATATGACAGTATCTAATTGGTGCCGGACAGTATCGCAACAATTTAGCACCATCAAATTCACCTCATTGGGGTGTGAAGTGTTTAGGATTCACATCAGACTGCCCTGTCACAACATTCATGGGACGCCGCAATCGTATGGTTATTTAATATGTGCAACAGTCATTTCAGTAGACAAGCATGACATGTAAGCTAGTCCCTGACAACCCATGCAGGAATATGCTACACTTGTGCACTCTGACAACTGCCATCCCAATAAAATACTTCTCAATCTGTAACATTCAAAAAAACTCACATTGAGCTACAAAAGGCACAAAAACTCATGACGCATCACGTGTCTCCTCTCGTTGGCATGTTTTTCTCTCTCCTTCACTGTCTATTACCCTTCATGAACAGCATGTTATGGTGACTCAACATAAAATACAACATTGTATCACTGAGGCCTCAGGCTGAACCTGTATAGAAGAACTGACTTTCAGAAATTCAATTTTTGGTTGACTCCAGAATACACTGTTTTTTGCATTGTGAATGACATACTTTATAATGCCAGCCTGGACTGTTCTAAAACAACAATTATGAAATTATCGTAGATGACACATATAGCACACCCCTATTAACTATGTACAACAACTTGTGAATTACTTGCCCAAAATATCTGAATATACTACTAGAATTCTAGTCCAGACAAATATTAATGCATGTGATCTTAAATCATATGGCTAAGTGTGAATCCCCATAGTGGCATTAGTGACCATCGGTGTGTGTTATACACCTGGCCTTAAGCCTGACATACCGGACATATGCCAACACTGGGCTCTCAAATTAATTACAATGGACAGACAGACAGAATATGTACGTGAGGAGACTCTATGACTGAACAAATGAACGTCAGGAACTACAGAAGTCCATTTTTTGTATGTCTAGCGGTCACAGGGACGGACACAAGCAGACACACCTCAATAGTTTCTACAACTGACCCAACCAGAGGTCACACTGCGCCTGTCAGCCGTGAATAACGAGTGAGAAAGGACACACGCTTACAGAAGCAGCTGTTCTCGTCCCTTGTGCCGTCCATGGTGCCATCCGGCAGCATCTGCAGGTAGTAGCCGTGCTGGCTGTACAGACGGGTGACGATGCCTTTTAGCTGTGGCTCTGCAGAGAGGAAACATAATCACAGGGACACAGTGTTAGTCTGGGGGGAAAACATCACAGCTTGGCCTGTACAGGCACGACTCCGTTAAAGCTTACTCAGAGTCTATTCATTATCAGCAGCTACTTGTGTTGCCCAGGTCATGCTGCCATGTTTTGGGCATTTTTAGTATGACAGGGAATTCAGCTCCTCACAGAATAAAAATATTTATTTCCATCAAGTACACTAATGTTCAAATATATATAACCTCCAGGCATTATGACAGAAAATGTAAAGCTGTTAAACTGGCAAATGGAAGTTTCAAAAAGTATTTAATAAAAGGCCAGTGTGTATTCCAAAAAAAAAACATTCATAATGACATATCCCCCATTTTAGATTCTTATTATCCAATGAAAGGTTAGATGTTTTTGTGCATTTTTAAAATAAAAGATCAAAACAATGCCGATTATTTTTCACAGTCTTCTTTGAAAGGGTGCCAATATTTTTGGCCAGACTGTATTTAGCAAAAGACGCATTACATTGATCAAAGTGACATAAATGCTGCTCTTTTAAACTTTTTATTCATCAAATAATCCTGACAAACAATGTGTCATGGTTTCTTCAAAAAAAAAAAATATTACACAGCAAAAAAAGATTTAACATAATAATATCTGAAAAATCAGTCATTCAAAAATGTCAAAAATCAGTCAAAAATTTCAGTCATGATACTGAAAATTTCAGCTTTGCTGTGACAGAAATAAAATGCAAAAATATAATATCACAATATTACTATTGCATTAGTAAAAATATTGAAATGCTTGGTTTTATAAACCCATTTACTTTTTAATAGAAATTTAGTACAACTCTTTACAACTATAAAACATTTAACAACAAGAGGTATATAGGTTAAAAATATACAACAATATACAAATACAATACAAAACGCACACTTTCTGGTAGTCAGACCTTTATGGAACATGCATTTCATCACATTAACTATTAATACCTGTGGCTACTCTGCTAGGACACCTTGAAGGGAACTGATTTCATACATCCATTAAAAATCACCCAGGGATCAGTTGGTTTAAAGTAATTGCAAAAACGACTAGGAAAAGTTAGCTATTAGAAAATTTGCTTGCAGTTGCAGCTGTCATTTGGATTTATATTTTGCAATGAAATTCACGCATTATCCCCCCCAAACAAAGGAACACAAAAGCATATTGATAGCTAAAAGGTAAATTTAATTAAATCAAGAATATGTTTGAATTACATAAATTAATTTCATCTTTCATCTATGAGGATTAATTCAGTGGCTGTCAACTGCTTTTGTTTCGTGCCATCAGGTGTATAATAAAAAAAAAAAAACACTGAATCAAATCATAATTAACTATTATCATAAGCATGGATTAAATGACAGACAATAGGAAAACTGGCAAATTTAGTAACTACATCTCTCAGTCTCAGCATCACAAACTAACTATTTTTAATCTCGATGTAAGCAAATTTAATGTTTTTGTGTATGAGATAAAGCGTTGTGCCACACATGTCAAAGTTGGCCAAATCTTAACCAGTCGGCAGACAAATTTCTTCCAAAACACACTTCAGTTGGATACTAAATGCTGATAATGCAGTTAAGTCTAGTTATTTCGCCATGCAAGGTTTTCTGCATGTCTCCCTGCTCTCCACAATGCCATAAGCACAAACCTGTGACCCATTTTTGGGTCATCGCCCACCAGTTGAGAACAACTGAACTAATTTAGCATCGCTATCCAGATCACAGCTGTTCCTTCTGCCCAAAAAGATGCCTCAAAGACCTGAAGGGTCAGATTAGAATAGACCACCTTATACAGGCCTCACATATATTCCAGGTAATGCATAAGTCATGAGCATTCAATATGCATAACTCACTTGACATTTCAACTCGTTCATGTAAAACTGCTTGAAGATGGTGTTTGCTCTGTTATACTTTGAACGCTTCACTATCAATCTCATAGCATTGTATTGACATTGGACACTACACTAATAAAATGTGTTTGCTACTCTATAAAAGATTTACTCGAATTGCACGTTTATTTATGAGACTAGAGGAGAAGAACAAAAGCTGAATGTTTTATTAGCACAGTCCCTCCGGCCTACTTTGTGTTCATTTTAGAAACAAGTGAAAGGGAGGCTAAACAGAAAGTTGCTTGTAAACAGACTAGTAGCTGTGGTAAATAGTGACCATGCTTAGAACAGTTTCTGATTCGTCCCCCAATGTAGAATTCAAATGAAAGAAATCTCTCAAGGAAAAGGATCATTTAAAAATGATTATCTAGAGGGGTAGGCTGGCTTGTCATGAGTTTCCACTGTGAAGGATATTAGTTAAAGGCTTGCATTATATAAATGTCAAGCTGGTGGGTTAAAAAGACCCAGAAGCCAGTCTCAAATTCGCATGCTTCATCACGTCAAACTCATATGAACTGCTTTGTAATTAATGCTTAATCGGGAGATCCAATCGCAATTGGATATGAAGATCCTTTCTTAACTGTAAAGCGAGTGTGTGTTCTGGAGTGTGTGCGGTCTTTTATTTCTCCTTACTGTCACGTCACCTTTAGCGGTGAAGACGGCTGTGGCGGAATCTGCTGAACTTTTCCCAAGACCCGGTAAAAGGTTGTATTGATTTCACCCACGCAAATCCTGATAAAAATTCCACTGACACAAAGAGGTTCCCAAGCTCAGATTTGTGTATGTGTTAGTTTTGCTACTGCGGTTTTATCTCTGGTCTGAGATCAGCAAGAAGCATTGGTAGGAACAGGTCAATTATTCTGCTTTGGGCAGTCAGTTGTGTTGGGTGTTGTTCCGCTATAGGCACCTTGGATCCTGTGCAACGCAAAATAAAACACATTTATTTGATCTGTCCACTAAAATGTCTAACAGTTTATGCACATACAGAAAATATAAGAGGAATTATTCTGTCATGCATAAACATTTTTACCAATGCCGTTTTTTTAGCATTTATTACAGTATTCTGTTTTTTTAAACTTTATTAATTTGATTGTAAATAATGCTTGGACAATATTGCACTATAAATATATATATATATATATATTTATATGTATTTATATACAAATATAATGAGGGATTCACAAAACACTCAATTTATTTAGACCAGCTGTCTCTGCTGGATCACAGC
>JAUYWG010000044.1:7139062-7149748 GCA_034779775.1 Enteromius afrohamiltoni
TTAGAATTTAAAAGATAATAGCGGTACCCGTAGATCAATAGCATGCATCATAACGCTTGGTTGGCTAGAAGACTTATGCTCCTTTTACAAATTATAAAAAAAAAAAAATAATAATAATAATAAAAAAAATAAAATGAAAAAAAATAATATTAGCATACTGCTCTTCTGTCCATTACCTTATTCTAAAGTAGTAAGTAGAAGCAATGGGCTTTCCAGTCTAGAACCGCGTCCTTTTTTGCAAGTACATACATTTTGCAAGTACATACAAGCAAACTTCAGATTCTCAGTACAATTGAGTACAAAAGTAATCAAAATTATTGTTTCACTTCAAAAATCCATTTCACTTTCTGCACAGAAATGAAAGATTTATTAGTTTTCTCTTTTGAATTGGGATAAAGTATTAGTAGTGATGCACAATTTTTTTTTTTTTTTTGTATTTTAACTGAAATACAGTACCATATTTTGGTTTATACCAAAAGTTTTCATTAAACCAAATACTGAAAATAAAGTTTTGGTTATTAAATTAGGTTAAGTGAACTCCGTATGCCATTCACTTGTGTTCTTGTGTTCTGCAATGAGCCACCTTAGCTGGAAATATTTTATTGCTCATGGTTGTATTTTATTTAGATTATGGCAAAAAATATACACCGATATGGTCAAAATGCATTTTTGGAGAATACTGACTAAATTTCATTGTTTGGGTCATTTAAATCCGGCCCTCTCAAACTATTTTGGACAAAACTAACAATTAAAGTTTTGGTGGTGCATCACTAATTTTCAGATTGCAATTTCAAATCCCTACAGTTTAACATAAACATTAGCTACCCCTTAAATCAAAGGCAAATAAGAGATATCTTATTGATTGATCGTAATGTTGTTCCAGGACCAGCATGATCCATGAACATGATTGTTGATCTATGATCCGTGTCATTATCTTAGTTCTTATCCTTTGCTCTGTACCGCAACAGCCATGTGACTTGCTCTAAAACGCATCCATGAAAGCTTTTTGAAAACTATTCCATTTCTGATCCCACGTTTCTATCACAAGACTCAACTGAGTGAACATTACTGAGCGTTTATGGGTATTAATCTTTTGGAGATCTGGATTGTCAATCTTCTGCCTTCTTGTATTTGTATGCTTGACGTGACCTTGTCAGCATCATTGTGTGACCTCGAGGGACCGTCTCCTGAGATGACAGCCATGTCCAGTCGATTATCATCTGCCGTGAATTCACAAAATGAGAGATTAAAAGTATGGATAAATGCCGACTAGCAAGTTTTGAAATACTGTAGCGCAGGCTGCTGAATGTACAAAACTTAAATGTAGAGGTGATTTTACATGCTGGTTTGGTTCCGATATTTGCACTGGTGGACGTGTTATATGTAACTATAAAGCAATCTGACTCTCTGGGATGACAGCCCAACAGTAATGGAGCCTTGCCCGCTCATGACGTCAACACCGGCACTTAAGTGCTCAGAAATTACTGAGGTAAATGTCTACCTTTTCTGTCTGCCGCTCCTTATCCTCTGCCCCTTCTAAAACACACACACACACTTCTTTTGTGTGTCTGCCTCTTGTTAGAGGTCAAACTCAATCTGTCCTTGTCAGGTTTAATCAAAGTATCCACAAATTCAATTTCAGCTGCTGTGTGAGAGAGGCTATTAAGGCATTCTTTGTCATTCGCAATGTCATTAGGCAGTGAGACGAGAGGGCATGGGGGTGTTTCCGATTCTGATGCATTTACTCATCTTTTTAGGGTAAATAACGCTCAAGTGCTCTCTGTCAGCATCTAAAGGTGCCAGAATTCCTTTACTCTGAAAAATTAGTAAAAACTGTTATACAGTATAGCTAATATTAACCCCCTGGGGTCATGAGCGTTTTGAGGTGTCTTCTCGTGTCAGCATGTCCAAACATCTCAAGGCCCCCCCTTTTTTTTTTTTTTTTCCTGGAAAGACGTTTATCTTACACAAGTTTAGTTATTTTAACTGAAATACAAGATTATGCAAGTTATAAACCGTAATGTGTAGGAATGTTAATGTGCTAAGATATCATAAATGCCCTACTTTTTCATTAAAACAAATTACACTTGTATGCAAATAATGTTGTAAATCTTTTTTCTTTTTTGTTTTTGTTTTTTTTCCATCAAAATTCTACCTGTCCTATAACCAAAAGTCCCATAAAGATTAAGTATTTTGTATTGTTTTCTTTAAGCTGTGCCTTACCTGCTAATGTTAGATTTTCCCCTCAAATACCAAATTAAGCATTCTAAAGAGAATGCTTAATTTGGCTTTTTTTTTTTTATTCCTTTTTTTTTTTGTGTGTGTGTGTTTTGTTTTTATTTCTTTTTTTTTTTTTTAATCCGTAATGTTAGATGAATATGATACATGACTATTTGCTCCAGCACGAATTCACTCATACTAATCATAGGCTAGTGGCATTTATCTCAGTGCTGCCTCTTCTCTGATCTCTTTCAGGCAAATTTAGTCCTAATCTGATCTCTTCCAAACTGCTGGAACTTTGCTACAATCCGCTTCTACAAGTCCAGCCTTCCAACCCAGAGGCAGCACTGAAATAACCCTTCAAAAACAAAAGCATGAATCCCTTCAGCTTAATTATCTTTTCATCTGGAATTAAATTCTTGATAGATTATGAAACCCTTCTCAATCTTTGGTTGTGTAACGGCATAAGCTGATGTTTGTATGTTTGGCGTCCTCATTATCAACAAAAGAGTCTGGGAAACTCGTTTGGCTGTCGCAAAACTAATCGGATATTCATTTCATACAGATGGTAGTGAGCAGTGATTGCTGCAGCTGAGATTTGTCAGAATTGGGGCTCTCAGGACAGCCAAAGAGGAAGATGTTTTGGAGTGTTCGTGTCATTGTAGATGTTATATTATGAAGGGCACAAAGTAGTGTGTTAATTGTCTATATTTGTGTTTTACCCGTAAATTTTGAATAACCTTTTTTTTTTTTTTCAGTACTTTCTCAGTTTTTCTGCATATTCTAAAATACCAGATGTGATCCTTCTGCAACTTGCCAAATACAGGTTGAACTAACTATTAAATTAAGAGACTGTAAAGGGAAACTCCAGCCTCTCAGTTCATTTTAGATGGCCGCTAGTGAAGGATGGAGCGGATTAATGCTGTTAGCTCTAAGAAAGCCTCAGCTAATGTTAACACCAATAAAACATGCACACTAGGGTCCATTAGTCACATGTGGGTTTTCTTTCCTGCCACATTATTAGACTCTTTCAGATGGTCAATCACAAATCGTCCCACCGGCCCTGATGTGGAGATCAATGGTGTTAACCGTCCAGTAACATGATGCCCCTATCTTTCATTTCTGTCATATTTACTTCTCTCATCCAATATCTTTATTCGCTTCTGCCTCTTGGATCATCCAGAGGGACCTGAGAGTGGCAACCATGCAGTAGATTTTTGGTTCATTTGTTGACTAACAGTATCATTAGTGAACTACATCTTAATTCCTTAATTACTTGTTGTGAGCTCAGAGTGAGAACAAACTAAATTCATTGACTGTGCCAGCAGCTTTGTAATCAATACTGTTCATGCTGGTTACATCCCTTATTAGATCTATCTATAGAATACAATTAGACCTTGAGTTATGTTAATATATTATGAAAAAACAAAACACAAGATATTCCAGAAGGTATAAAAGCAGTCCAGTGATCCAATGTTTTATGTTAGACATTGTTTGTTACCCGGGGCTCAAGGGCTTTTTTTCTTAAATATTTAACCCTAATTTAACTTAATTTTTTTTTTTTTTTTTTAACATTTCAACATTTTCAGCGGAAATCAATAACATGCTCATAGAACTTGAGCATATAGCTTAAGGAATCTGAACCTTGAATGTTATTTTACAATAATAGTGTTTTCTCATATTTTAACCCCCCCAAAAAAGAAGAAACTTCATGCAGTGAAAGTATGGGCTGCCAATTTTAATTTAACATGCGCTCTGCCAGAACTTGCTTAATCATCAGTGATTTTCTCACTTCCTCTGATTTCCCTTCTGTATGTCCTTCTGTCTTTTGCAGTGACTCACTTTTTGTCTTTCCACCTGCCTCTCCTCCTTTTTCTCCTTTCCTTCCTCTTCCATCTCTCCTTTACTTCCTTCCTCTCTGCATTACTTTCTCTTCCCCTCTCTCTCTTTCACTCACTCACTCTTTCTTTCTGACCCCTGGCACTCTCAGTACTCAGATGAGAGGCTACCTAACACTGTGCAGTGTGATCAGGTGTTGTTGAGTAAGCGAGATAGACAGCCCATCTTCAGCGGTCAGCTTAATGCTGTCCTCCTCCAGTGCCACGTCCTCGTGCCCTGAGCGACTCCTTTAGTCCCAACCCAGAGCAGAACTACCGCATTCCCCTTGCTACACATCTGCAGACCTCCAAATGTCTTTTATTCTTTTTTGTTTTCATTTTGAAGGTTATATGCAGGACGGGAAATTAAAAAAAAAAAAAAAAAGAAGAAAAATTTGGATACAGTAGCATATTCACCATTAATTTGTTATTGGTTCCTCCCTAGGTACAAACAAGGCGCACAGTGTTTAGCAGAACTCACTAAATCTTGCTAACTGTAATCTCATTTTAGTGGAGTCTTTAAAAGAAACTACATTATAAGCCGATTGCACTCTGAATATTTCCTGAGCTTGTATAAGATCTAATCAAAATGTACACATAAATAAGTACACTACGTAGAGAACTATTTCTATTCAGACAGCCAGTCTGAGTCATCTTAAATGTTTCCCATCACAGAGATGGTTGACCCACAACTGTGGGGAAAAAAAAAAAAAAAACTTCTGGAAGCAAATCTGGTAGCAGTTGATAATTTCCCAAATCTGGTAGCAGTTGTTAATTTAACGGAGGGCACTAGAACTCTTAAGGCTATGTTTACGCAGCAGTTTTAGTGTGATTAAATATGGTTTCACGCACAGTTTGATTATTAATGACAGCGGCCATGTAGGGCTCTGGAGATATTAATGATATGTCAAATGAAGGTTCAACTCCAGACACTGAAAGTCAGATAATTAAGATGTGACAGGTGAACATGAGCCTTAGTTGTGTTCATTTATTAAATAAACCCATGCTAATTCTGGTAAGAGTTTCAAAGTTAGAAAAGAAGCCATTTTTAATATTTATCTTAGACACTGATTTCAGCTGTTTCTTCCAGCTATTGGCTTGACTTTGAATATTCATTTATATAGACCGTATTTAATCCACTCCTGTAAGCCGTTGTATATTGTAAAGAAAATTCGTGAGTAGCCTGTGTGAGGGGTTTTCTAGCTCCTTTGCTGATAATAATCTATTCTCTCCCACTCAGTCTCTCTCCTCTATAAGGGGATTTGTTGTTGAATAAAGCCAAACTCTCTGCAGAAGCCAAGTGCTCCATAAAACTGTAAAGATGTGTTCTCTATTAAGAGAACGTTGTGTTGGGTTTGGGTTTCTATACCATCTCCACCTTGCGTGAAATTGGGCACTGGGCAAACGGAGAGGGTAATCATTGATTAATCAGTATACATTAATGAGCTGCATCGATCGGAAGACCAGTAGACTCTGCGCCGACCTCACAGGGTGTGAGACCACGACGCCATCTTAGAACAGCAAGGGAACCCATCTAAAACCAGAGACAGGTGTGTGTGAGACAGATGTAAAGGGTGTCGTGGGTGCAGCAGGGGTTGACATTGTTATGATGGATGTATATGGATCACTGACCTGACAATGCAGCAGTGATCCCATGGTCCCACTCTGCTGTGGCTAGGTGACGCCCACTAATTTGTCAATTGTTGGCTGCTTCAGTTCACCCATAGTGCTATAGATTGAATTTTGAAGCACTACTCGCATGCCACAAATTCCTTGCTGGAAAGTAGTAGCAAGGGCAGGCAGGCTGTATTAACCATCCAAACCTTGACCCCTGGTAGAGAAGCACTAAATCAACACTAACTTGTCTAGACGAGCATGGGGATGGTATGGTTTCCCATGACTTGAACTTTGTCATCCACGTGCACACACACAGCAGTGAGAAGTGAACAACCACACACACCTTAAACACACACCTGGAGCAGTGTGCAGTGGCGCTGGTTATTCATCTCCCCGCCTACAATCACTGCTGGACCTGGGACTTGAATCCGCGACCTTTGGGTTACAGGTCCGACTCCCTATTCATTAGGCCATGACTGCCCCCATGGATACACCGCAATATTATGTCATTTCCTGAGCTAGTTTTGTGCGTTTGCATTTGTGGAAATATATTTGCATTTCAGTATGTTTCTAAATCACATTATGCTAACGCTACTGGAGCGTAATGTGATAATGTGTTCAGTTGATATCAAAGGAATGTAAATATTCACAAATATGGTCCCAGGAGCAGGACAGGCTATCAGCGTTACCTCAGTATCATAAAAATCCATGCACGCACTCTCCCTTTCACATTCATTTCTGTTTGTACCCATATTTTTTCTGATGATTGCAGTGTGGCGTGTTTCATGTTCATTGGCGAGAGAGGCGGATAAAGAGGCAGATTAATATCCCTGACTATAATCATTTTCATTTACGTACAAAACACCCACTCTCTCTCTCTTTCACTCTCAAACACTCACTCACTGCCTTATCTCTTTATCCCGTCTTTTACTCATTTTGTTTTACATTGACATTTATTCGGTGTGCAGTTATTCAATCTTTAGCTATGGCGTCAATTGCACAATGTCCACAACAACCAATGGCAGCGACACCAAGCAGAGATGTTTTTGTTTCAATAAAACTGCTAGTCAGAGTTGTGGACACTGGTGTTTTGCTTTTTTACCCTGTAGGTTGGCATAACAATCGCAGAGCTTCTGTCTCAGTATCAGTGCTGTAATCAGAGAGCATGCTGTGTTTTTTCTGTTTGGCCAGTGGCAAGGTTAACAGAACTAAAACATGGCCGAAGTCCAACTTTCAATTCCATGGCACCACTGAGTAACAATCTTTTAATAAACAAAGTCGAAATTATGTATTAATATGCAGACATGCTTGCCCATGTGTGAACATAGAAGAGATGATGTGTCTCCGGGTAGTAATTAGCATCCTAAGGGCAGGTCTTAACGCAACCCAGAATAGCCTATGCATGTGGGATGCTTTGAAAGACTGTAAATCGTACCTTATAAAGGGCTTGGCTCTTCCGGCTCTGTTCATGTCATAAAATAGCAGCCAAACCCTTTCCTCCCTTATAAAAGTCTGAATAAATCCCTTTAATGCTGCAACTTAATGAGCTTAGTGGTTCTCTCCTTTATAGGTCCTATGGAGCATTGCTTAACTGTATTTCAGCTATGTATCCTTACGTTTGACTGTGAAGTGCCAACGGAGAAGCCATGAAGAATGACATCAGTTTGAAACTTTAGCTCAAACTTTTTTTAATTCTGCTATTTTGGAAGAATCCAGGATTTCCTTAGTTGGTAGATAACCAGTTAAAAGTGGTTAAAAGTTCTAAATGAACCTACCTGGTCTTTTGTCTGTTCTTCCTCTGCGGCCGCCACATAACCGTACTTTTGATATTAGAACAAGAATTTGTTTCTGGCAAAGAGACTTGTTGCTCTTGGGGCACGGCTTGCGTTTGTTGGCTATTGGCCGGTTGGCCTGGTCATCCTTGACTGCCCGTTTTTGTCTGATGAGAGAACTGGCAAGAGCTGCCATCTTCCCCCCCCTCTCACCTTTGGGAGGGGGGTCTCTGTTTGCTTAAGAGACCCTCTCTGGATGCACTTGTCTTTTTACCAGCAGCACAAAGAGATAAAAGTCAAGGGTCAAACTTTGCGCGACGAGCCAAGTGTTCAGGTAGGTTCCTCACGTGTCCGTGTGTTTCCCTCCAGTAAAGGAAGAGGTTAAGTTCTGGTCCACTCACAACCTGTCCATGGTTTGTCCTTCATTATATTTGTTTCGCTAAATACATATTGACACCCCAACAAATCCGTAAAAAACGTAAATCGACGCAGTCACATTTCCACAAAAAGATACAGAAAGAGGCTGACAAAGTCATCGTTGCGACATTGCCGACATATTTGCCCCCCTCCTCTCTTCTCCCTTCCCCTCCCCTTGTGTCCTGTTCCTGAAGACAAAAACACTGACAAAGCTAAAGTTTAGCGCACGGAAACGAAGAGCTTTCTCACCCACACATGGTTGGTCCTCGTGGAAAGTTCTTCAGTCACTGGCAGCAGAATTATTCCACTCAAATCGGGAACAGATCCTGTCAGAAACAGGCAGATGGTCAGCCTGCAGTCCCTGTGGCTAACTTTAGTTGTGCTGTGGCGAAAAAAATAATAATAATCTGGAGCGGTAATCCAGCGCTCCCACATCCAGAGGCACTTCTGCTTCAGCTGCTGGGATGGACAAAGCCCTGAGTCGCAGGACGGGAGCCGGCAAAAGAAGAATGGAATTTCCCTTCTGCTTCTTCTGGCACGCGCTATCTCTCCCCACAGCCCTACATAGCCCCCCCCACCCCAAAGCCAGCGAGCGTGTGTGTATGTGGGTGTGTGCGCAAATCCAGCGGCTACCACCAGTAAAGGTGACATTCATGAGAGAACAAGTGAGGGAGGGAGAGCGAGCGCAATCGAGTGAGGGAAAGAGAGAGAGTGAGTGTAAAAGAGTGTGGGAGAAGAACAAGAATGATGAATGAGAACAATGGAGAAGAGAAAACAAAGATGAAGGGAGGGAAAAAAGAGGAGGGTGAGAGAGAGTTAACGCTACTGTTCTTCCCTCACTCTGCCGTGTCTGTCCTTGATGGGTAGAGTGGAGGAGAGAGAGAGTGAGAGTGAGAGAGCGCTTTAGGTGCCAATGGTGACAGTTTTCAGTCACCTCGGGGAGAACATCGCAGTCGTGCGTTCCGAGTCAGTTATCACTGCCAAATTCACACACTTGCACACGCAGTTATCCCCCTCACCCGTCTCTCTCTCTCTCTCTCTGATACACACGTCCTCATGTACACAATCACTTTTAGGGGATTAGGATTGTACCACTTTTATTGGTTTAGCGTTCAGTTTCTTGCAGTCTGCGTGCTGGGAGTGCTTGACGTTTTCTGAAGGTGTAAAACTAACGCAAACAGAAAGACTTTCTCTGTCTTATCTATATCTTATCCTGTTTTTTCTTCATTTACTTTATTGCTCTTCATCTCAAAGCTCCTTCCCACCCCCTCCCCCCCTCCTTCTCATTCTTCTTTCTGACATCACTGCAGTTTCGCTTTATCTCAGTGTATTTTCCAGTCTCTTGGCACTCTGCAAATACAGCATGTGAAATGAGCGGGACCTGAGGGGCGGTTCGCTTAAAGAGACAGACAGGCACGGAGAGCGTGTGTCAGGATGGGCGACTGTCTCTCATTAATAGTGACACCAAAATCATCTCTGTTCTACCGTGCTCTTATCCACAAACAAATATACTATGTTGCCTATTAAGGGTGGGTGAAAAAGCCGTCCTTGGTTGTATGACTTTCTTTTTTCAGACAAACACCGTAAACATTTTTATTAAAAAATGATCCTGGCTCTTCCAAGCTTGGTAATGCCTTCTGTAAATGACTTGTGGCTTCTGGCTCGACGTACGCCGCATGATGTAAGTTGCATCATACGTCGAGTCACAGGTCAGCCAAGAAGCTGGAACTTAGTGCTTTAGCCAGAAGGTGGCAGTAATGCAGAATTTGAAGCTGTATTCCAACCACCATTTAAAATACAGGGAAGAAAAAGGCGCTCAGTCAGTTATAGAAATATTTTTGTTACAAAAACCCATCGATCTGCTTCAAAGGACATGTATTAACCCCCTTGAAGGCATATATTTTAGTTTTTTGTTGCAATACTTGTGGATATATCTGATTTAAAAAAAAAAAAAAAAAAACACAATCTTTTGACTTAGAATTTACAACTAGACGGATGTCCTGTTACTTCCACTACAGTCAAAAGTCTGGGTGGTATATTAGACAGCAACTTGTCTTTTGAAAGTCATATTTCTCATGTTACAAAAACAGCATTCTTCCATCTTAGAAACATTGCGAAGCTACGAAACATGTTACCCGTTTCTGATGCAGAAAAGCTAGTTCATGCATTCATGACCTCTAGACTTGACTATTGTAATGCACTACTAGGTGGTTGTCCTGCATCTTCAATAAACTAGCAGCTGCATTTTGGACCATATGTAGCTTGAGTCCTTACCAGAACAAGAAAATATGATCAAATTACCCCAATTTTCCCAATAAAGTCTCTGCACTGGCTGCCTATTAGGTTCCCCATTAGCTATAAAATATTACTTCTTACCTATAAGGTGCTTAATGACTTAGCTCCTTCGTACTTAACTAGTCATCTAACACGCTACAATGTTGCAATGTTGGACTGTTGGTAGTACCAAGGATAGCAAAGTCCACTAAAGGAGGTAGAGCTTTTACACATGTGGCTCCCAAACTCTGGAATAGCCTTCCTGATAACGTTCGGGGTTCAGACACACTCTCTTGGTTTCAATCTAGATTAAAGACGCATCTTTTAAGCCAAGCATTCGAATAATGCATCTCGACTTTTCCTGCCGTTATATCTGATCAGATGCTCATTATTAATCTTTTAGCTCTGGTTTAACAAATCTTCATTTTCTTTGTTTGAACAGCAGCTACGCTAATTTTGTTCCTATTTGTTGTGTTTCTACCATGGGATTGTCATCCTGTGGTAACTAG
>JAUYWG010000044.1:7149848-7168403 GCA_034779775.1 Enteromius afrohamiltoni
ATTACTTTGGTGTAAAGCTGCTTTGCAATGATATGTATCATGAAAAGCGCTATACAAATAAATTTGAATTGAATTTACGCTGTTTTGAGGCGCAGAGCACAATCCACCCGCATTAATAAGCTTGGAAGAGCCACAATGCATTTTTAAATAACACTTACTGTGTTTGTCTGAAAAAAGAAAGTCATACACACCTAGAATGGCTTTGGGGTGAGTAAAATATGGGGTAATTTTGAAACAGTCTGTCCCCTGGGACAGCAGACAATAGTGCAGTGTGTCTCGGGCTTTTTACATTAACCATTTATTATTAGGCCTCGTTTACACAAAGGGAAAACGCAGATACTTCCCTGTGGTTGGGCCTCTCATTTACATGAAAACCCTGTTTTTATCACAGAAAATTATTATAAAAAAAAAAAAAAAACTGGGGCCAAAGTGGAGATTTCTGATTATGCTGTTTTTGCGTTGCAGTGTGGACTGTGACAACGGAGGTTGAAAACCATGACGCATTTTAGTCATATGATGCAGTCATGTGACGAGTTCAACTGATGGCGGACGGCATTGTACAGCAGTTGTTTTGTTTGCTCTCTTTTTTGACAGCCCTATTAAGAATTTAATATCAGTTTGTAAATGCTGCAGATAGCTTTTCTTCAAAGAAGACGTAATTTAAGTAAATAAACGGCAGATGGAATCAAATAGTCTTGCGTTTCACGCATGCGCAGTACAGGAACATAAGCGTTTCATTGTGGATTATCGGTTTCAATCATTTCCGAAGACTTGATCGTGTAGACGCGGAGCATTTTTAGACGAAAACGCCGTTTTCAAATTTATCTGGATTAGTGTAAATGCAGCCTTAGTCCAACCAGGTGTAAAATACTTTACATAAAAAGTCTGCCTTTTTTGTGTCCTGTCTGTGGGTGGTAAAAAAGGTGTACTTTTATATTGGAGATGTTTGTTTAAATGTTGATATCAAAAGGCAACAGAAAAATGATAACCGTGTATACACGTTTATATACGTTTAAAGAGTTTATGCAGGTTTATGGTTCACTTTAGTTAATATGGCAAGCATTTTAGATTGCAGTAGTTTGCTGCATCCTCTGATGGAGGAGATGGGTAATGCACTGCTATTATTCATGCATTCACATGTAAATGTACGGTGGTGTTTTGGAGTAGGATCAACTTTGTTGGTCCCGCATTGACCATTTTGGGTTAGAATGTAACCACATGTCCAAGACTGCGAGGACCACATGTGGAAGTTTAAGAATCTGCATTTTTTTTTTTTTTTAAATCTTAATAATCTAGCAACATGTATTTTAATAGTCATTTTTGGCAGAGCATCTTTGAGCCTACCAGGCATAAGTTTGCACACAAAAACATGCAAACGCATCAATATGAACTCTCTAGAGATGTTTCCTGAGGGACAACCCCTGACCATGATCTGAGTCAAATTGCTTTGTGATTAGCATTGATTGTATGGATATGCAGTGCTAAGAAGTTTAAAATGTGCCTAGTGTAATTGAATCTGTCTTGGCTGTTTACCTTGAAGCAAAAGCAAGATGCTTCCACAACATAAAAATGTGCAGCTCTTCAGCGCAGCCTCAATAAATCAAGTATTCAAGAGGCCAGTCAATCAATCAAATTTTATTTGGCATCCTTGCAGAAATCTGCTGTGGAAGCACCTAGAAAGTACCAGCTTGATTTACCTTTGGTTCAGAAATGACGTTGCCTCAACTGACAAGATCACAATCAGCAGTTTGACGGATTGTCAGATGACCACCAAAGTACTGGCCCTTAAGAAGAGGGCATAAAATGGTGATAATTTAATGTTTTCAAAAAAGCCTGTTCATAAGCTGAAAGAGGCAGTACCACAATAAAAAGAAGGCACAGAGGAAACATCAACTATTTTAAATTCCTGCTTTCACCAAGTATTGGCCTCATGCCAGTTGCCAATTTGATTTCTCAGTAGATACTCAAGGATAGCAGCCAAGTCAGATCATTTGACTTAAAAGTTCATGTTTTATGGAACTTTCTAGAGCTGTGTTCATCTGTGGTACATAGATCATTCACAGGACAGTTATGTTCTCTTGACTCATAACAAGATACTGAATAAATGCTTGGGAAAGCAGTACCTTGTAAAGTATATGATTTTTTTGATTGCGCATTTACATTTAGAGAACCATTTCTTAGAATACATTGTACATTTGAAAGACTGTCAAGAAAATGTGTTTGGTCTTCTAGATTTTTATTCACTTTTATTGTCAGACAATCCAGGATATTCATCCCCTTTTTTGTTTTAATGGAGAACATTCTACAATTTTTGGTTGGTCTATTCCCATTCTAGCGATCCTAATCCAGTGAATCTTTTTAGGTTTATTTTGCAGATTTAGGAGTATTTTCTATCATGGCACAGCGCGTGTTTAACCTTCCACTGCTTTCCCAAGCAATTACTTTCCACAAAGGTCTCCCTGACCTCCCTGACAAACACGGACAACCCTCCTCTCCTGTTTCCCCATGTGTCTGCATGCCTCAGCCCAACCTAGCTGGCCCAGTTCTGTCTTCATGTCTCTCCCAGTACCTTATCTCTCCTTCTGTCTGTCTCTTCTCTTTTTCTGTCTCTGCTCAATTCATCATTGCCCAAACAGATGACAGGAGTTATTCTTCTGTAATCCCCTCTTCCATTTTGTAACCATGCAAAATAACTCTTGTACTTTTTTGGGGTGGAGGTCTGTCATGACTACATCTTTCTAACTCCTTGGCCCCCAGACCTCTAATTAGAGACTCATGATGAATTTGTGGTCATTCAGTCACTGAAGTTGATGAATGACTGAAACGCTGTTGCATGCTGATTAACTTCACAATCATGCTGCACAAGCATTCTTTCAAAAACGTTCCTCACAGAAATTTAGTACTTTTACTACAGTTTCCACCAAAATGCCATAATTGCTACAGTACAGGGCTCTTTTTCATTTTCAATAGGGATACCGTAGCCTTGAATGTTTTCTTGTACTGACAGCAGATTATAATCTTATTTTTTACTATGCAATCAATTAACACTCTCCACACACCTGACAATTAGGGGTGTGGCGATATACCGGTAGACATGATTAACTGGTAGAAACGTGACGTTGCACGTTACGTACCACACAATACACATTAACTTTGACAATGGAAGAAGCAGTGTTGCCAACGTATTGACTTTGTTGCTGGGTTTAGTGACTTTTCAGATCCCCTTGGTGACATTTTTCCAAAAAAGCGACTAGTGACAAATCTAGCAACTTCTTGGGTAAACCTCAGCGAGTCTCTGGTAGTGCCACGTGAGTTTTCCCAGTGCGCACTCCTCGGTGCAGCTGCGGTGAGTTCGCTTAAATGTGACGAAACCAACAATGAGGAGGTTGTAAAGAAAAAAGGTGCATCGTGTGTGGTGTGGAATTGGTTTGAGTATAGGAAAAGTGATACGAATGAGATGAATGTGATTTGCAAGGTATGCAAGAGCACTGTTTTAGTAAGCGGTGGAGACTAAGCATTTTTAACGTTAAGCGTTTTAGAATGTCCAATGTGGCTTAACGCACCTAAAAACTGATGAGGGAAGACCAAATTTCAGTGAAACCTTCCTTTTAATAATCACTAACTACTGTCAAAATAACAAGCCCATATTCGGCAGATAAAGTGAATAATATCACGTTAAGTGTTTTCTCCCCCATAGATGTCCATTATGAGGAAACAGCTTAACGTGTCTCAATGTACCTTAACAACTGAGAAACCAGACTGCCACTGTCAAAAGAGCAAGCTCTTATTCAGTTTAGAAAGTTAATAATGACATTATATGAAACAGTTTCTTTGTGTTTACATTTTTATTTATGCCTTTTCAGATAAAAAAATGCTATATTGTGATATATATCGTGATTGAGGTAGAAAATTGCTTCTACCGTGATAGAAGATTTTGGTTTATATCACCTACCCCTACTTACAATAATCAATAGGTGCGTTGGTGACAAAGACCAGCCAGATCAGAAACTAAAAAACAACTTTGAAAATTCTAATGTGCGAAATGGCAGGTTACCAATGCAGAGCCACACAAATCCACAGATGAGTCTTGCTTCAGTGTTCATAACATTTAGCATTATTAAGTATTGGATTGGTGCATCCTGACTACAGTACATTACTAAGAATGGCATTTGTTAATTTAGTCAAGTTAAGGGATGACTCTACCCCAAAATTAAAATGTTCATTTTTTATCATTACTCATTTACCCCATGGGGCTCCAAACCCCATAAATGCTTTGTTGGTCTTTGGAAAACAAATATTTTGGATGAAAACCAGGAGGGTTGTGGCTGCCCCATTGACTGCCAAATTACTGCCACTGTCACGGTGCAGAAAAGTATAAAAGACTTCGCCTAAATGCTCCATCTGCCATCAGTGGTTCAACTGTAAAATTATGAAGTGATGACAATATTTTTTTGTACGGAAAGACAACAAAAAAAACAACTTTATTCAACAATTCTAAACAATGCTAAATCCCATACTTAATAATGCTAAATGTTATGAACATTGAAGCAAGACTCATCTGTGGATTTGTGTGGCTCTGCATTGGTAACCTACCATTTCACACATTAGAATTTTCAAAGTTGTTTTTTAGTTTCTGATCTGGCTGGTCTTTGTCGCTAACGCACCTATTGATTTTTGTAAGAAGGTGATATAAACCAAAATCTTCTATCACGGTAGAAGCAATTTTCTACCTTAATCACGATATATATACACTATAGCAATTTGTATCTGAAAATGCATAAATAAAAATTTAAACACAAAGAAAAAGTAGAATAATGATAATGTCATTATTAACTTTCTAAACTGAATAAGAGCTTGCTCTTTTGACAGTGTGCGAAATGTTTTCTCCGTTGTTGAGGTACATTGAGACACGTTAAGCTGTTTCCTCATAATGGACTTCTATGGGGGAGAAAACACTTAACGTGATATTATTTACTTCATCCTGCCAGTGTCAAGATGCAGAAGTCAATGTGGAAAGTCACAAGCCTCCTGGTTTTCATCCTCCAACCATTTGGGACCAACTAAACTGTGACCTCAGGTTTTAGTAAATGTCTGGTATTCTAAGTGGATGAAATTGTTAGATGCTTTAAAGTCTCTGAACTAAGATGGCTCAAATAACATTTAGTGAGATTGTTACGCGCTGGGTTTACCAGCATCTTCACATCCTAATCCTTCATTCACATCTTTGGAGTCTCTCCATTCAAATTTCTTGTGAGGAAATAAAAAGAAAGAAGTGGGGAAAAAATTAAGTATAAAAGATAAGATTTGCTTCTTAATCTTATAGATGGGGAAATAGCTCAGCCCTTTGCCTTCTTTATCGTGTATGATGTCACTGTTATCTTTGTGAATTTAGAGAGAGAAGGCTTTTATCCCCTCCAAACAGCCTCAGCAAAATACTGATAGAGAGAGAAAAGAGGAAGAACCAGTTAAATCCCGTGGGTGGAGATGTGAGTGTGTTTTGAATGTCACTGTTTGTGTGTGAGAGAGCAAAATGGGGAGAAGGTGGTGTGATAACACAGATGTGCTGCATTTGGGTACCTTTGAGTTACAACACAGCACTGAGGCAGACAAACAGATCAAGAGATACCAGACAAAAAAGAAAGCAAGAAACAAAGTAAGACTGTGAGACAAACGTTGAATGAGTTACTCTGCACACTTTAAAGCAGGTCTGTCTCTCAAACTACCAGCTCACAGGTGACTTTCAGACAATAAGAGGTGGCCTGAAATCATCATAAAATTAACATAAACTAGCAAATAATAATCAATCAATCAATCCTCAATGGACATAATTATTTGAGTTAGGAGCAAATCAGGTCTCTTATGGTCTGTGACGAACTGGCGCAACAATGCTTAGAATATGTGAAATATTAAACTTGAATCAAAAATAGTCTGGGTTTTTGTGTTGGCATAGTTACTGAGTTTTGGCTTATTAGTTTATTCTGCCTTGTGTGTAGTTTTGAGAGGCAACACAGAAACTTCTATTACTTTATTTTCCCTGCCCGTCTGAATTCAAATATTGTAACCGTTTACTGTGTAATTAGTCCTTATATATTTAAATAACATCTGGCCTATACATCAAAGCCAACTTCAGATGTTTCTAGTCTCTTATCTTCACAGAGTAAATTGCAGTTCTCAAAGAAATAAAAAGCTTTGGCGTCATCACTAAACATACAGAGCAGTCTTGAAGGGGAGATGAGTCACTAAGTCCAGAAAGGTCTGTCCATGCATCAGTAACTGTATATAGTTCTAAAAACATCTCTTTTTGTTGTGACTAGCCAGTGGCCCCCCAGGACATGTAATGGTTGGTTTCCACTGAGCGGTACAGTTTGGTACAGTACAGTACTGTACACAAATGTCTGTTTTCATTGTCAGAAGTTGTGAATGGTATCAAAATAGCAAACCATATTGTACCATTTACAGACAATAGCCGTTTCTCAATATATGTTCTTGTGGACTTGAGAAAACCCACAAATTTGGGGGTGCGGAAATGACCCCACAGCAACAAGCCAATCAGCATAGAAAATCCTGATGAGACGCTCGCTTTAAACATCTGCTTGAAGCATATCTCTCCACTTTTGAGAATCTAACTGAATTAACTGATCTTAATAAATGCTTATTGTCACTCATGTAAACACAACATTTTTTGTAAACACGTGCAATCACACGTCTAAAATTCAACCAATCACTTGATGACTTCGACATTCCTCAAGGGTTTCCAGTTAGGTGTAACATATGCATCAGACGTTTAGCCAACGTTCCGTGGACGTGACGTCTGAGGCTGAGACTAGGGTAACCCTAAAGCTTCAAGCAATCACAGGGTGCTGATCATAGTTTAAACTAAGCTCAAAGTTATGTTTAACTTGTACATATTTATTTTGTATACTTTTTTTTTTTTTTTTTTTATACTTTACTGTAGTACAGCACTGACTTTGTAGCATGTTTGTTCATTTCTTCTTAAGCTTCTTGTACTTTTATAATAGATATTATTGTTCATTAAAACTGACAAAAACGAGGCAGAGTTGAGCTTATTGTCACACTAGTGCTACGTAACCAAGCCTATAAAGTAACGGTACTGATGGCAGTGGAAACACAAGCTGGATTAGGGTTTTCCGAATCATACCATAGCGTACTGCACTGACCTATACCACTCAGCGGAAACAACCCGAAAGTCTACCATGCTTGGCTTAAAGTGTATGTATGCAGGCTTCATAGTGTTTTAGAAAATTGCAGTCATCACAGGATAATTTAAAATTGGAATAACAAGTGAAAGTTTGGCAGCATCTCCCTCATCTGCTGTCCCATAATTCATCATCAGTATCAAAGTGTCTTTGAAAAATATCTGTACTTTGTCAGCATCAGATGACAAAACAGACACTTGCTATATTGAGCATTATGACACAGCTGTTACTTTATGATACATTTATTGCTCATCTGTAGAAATGGTTCACTCAGACACCCAATAAATCAGTTGAGGGCTGAGCTTTAGATTTCACTTGAAGTCATTCTTCTGTTTGCAGACTGAAGTGTAATTATAATGGCTTAAAATGAAAAATAGTGTACATTTCTGTTATTGCTAAAGAGATATTTCACCCTAAAATTAAAATAACCCAGTGATGTACTCACCCTCAAGTAGGGCTGGGTGATAAATCGATAGATGATAATTATCGCAAATATTATTTTCCTCGATAAAACAATATGAAGAGTTTGATGAATATTCAATCACCACATTAACTATTATTAAAGTTCAAATGGCAGCAATAGTGTTTTATGGGTTAATAATAATTTATGGGCAATTTTCATTTTGCGTGATCTATACCTATAAAAAATGCATGGGTACATCTTTCTTTGTGACATAGTTCTAGATATCATCTAAAAAAAAAAGACCTGTTTGGTTGCTTTACATATCGTTCAGACAGTCTCTTTCTGTTTGATGGTCCTTGTCCAGAGTAAGTTGCAAGGTGAATCTTTTCACTTAATTGATTCTACGAACAAAAACATTCATTCTTTTGTAGTGTCTGTCACTTGTCTATCTCACTGTCTGTTTTTACATTGTCCCATCAGCCTTCATTTATTTTAGTGATTTCTTTTCACTTTAACCATTAAGAGTGAATGGTATTGATGGGTACAGTACATGTTTGGTGACCAGGATCTCCTTGAAATCCTTGTATTACTATAGCTGCTAATGCCTTCCTCAAGCAATGCCAAGGTCACGGCTTCGATTCTCGGGGAACAATCGTGTCAATAAAATGTATACCTTGAAGTCACTTTGGCTAAAAACATCTGCCAAATGCTTGAATGTAAATTAAGGTGAAAGGAGACAGGCATTTATAGAAATGTGCTCTTTAGTCGGCCCCCCCCCCGCCCCCAAGAACGCTAAGCTAGGGATAAAAAAAAAATTGTTTAAAAGCATTAACAATACGCACACTCAAGCATGACACAAGCTGGATTGAAGAGTGTGAAAGTGGCGGGAAAGCCAGACTATTGCGAGTCTGGTCAGCATTACCGAGGGAGATTAATCTTCACAATAGCGTGGCGCGTCAGATCGTTCGTGGGAGTGCGGATGTAATTTGTCGCGATTGTGCGGGGTCTTAGCTGTAATGTGGGTTTAGACGAGAAGTTCACATCTGTCTAATCGAGTACAAGCATGACTAAATGCCACTTGTAAACACCGCCATGGTGCTCAGCTATTAATAGATGTAGGATGTTCTCAAACCGTCTAAAACTATCCGCCATTTGCTGAACGTCAACCACCCCCAATTTATGCTTTATTTTTGGTTTAATTAAAACATTTGGAAGACATTATGTGAAGGCATTAGCCTGGCACGATGCAAAGCCATTTAAGTGCAATTTTTCAGAAGCAAATGATGTGGCAGTGATACAAGGGCTGTACAAATGCTAGAAAGACAGTTGCAATGAAAATGGCAAAGGGTAAAGCGTTATGATGGAGAGCGACAGTGCGAGGGGAAATTATTCTGTACAAACTGTGACAGCAACTGTGCTCGTGCAGTTATTTTTAAGGCTGATTCCAGCGAAAAATCTGAAAATTAAACTCTTTATTGTTACGCTCTCATCATTATGTCTGACTAATGATTCATCTTTGAAGTTCTGTTGCTGGAAAGTGAACGATTTGGAAATCTTAATGGGTTTGTAAAACCATCTGCATTTGTGTGTGTATCTTTTAGCACTTTTAAATGCTTGTGTAATTATCCTGTTGGATATTATTGTTTGTGCATACAGTATTGCCCAAGTTTTTTTTGTATTACTAAATTCTTTTCCATGGGAGCAGTCATTATGTCTCTTGTTATAAAGTTTAATTCATTTCTTATGGCGGAGGAAGACTTTGTTTCTGCTGGAATGTCTTTTAGCCTTAAAGGTGCTCTATGAGACATTTCGTTTTTATCTCAAACCTTATGCATCACCCCTCGATCATCTTGCTTTCTGCCATCTGAATACATTCAGAGAAAAACTGGTCTCGAAAGACAATACAGAGGCTGCAATACCAAAACAACCACTATGGGCACAGGATTTGCACCAAAACAATAACAAACTTCGGCCAACCAATCGGCAAGAAGAGGTGGGGGTTTAATGAGCGTGCACATAATAGACAGAGTTGATTGTACAGCCTATTATATGACAAGTTTCTGGTTTCCCGAGTTTTTCGTTCATCATGTGTCAGCCCTGTAATGTTAACCTATGCAGCCGGCTCAGTACCTGAAACAGGTGAATCAGTAATTCCAAAACAAAAAATATAGGATGTCGCACTGATGCACATACGCAACCGGACGAATCACTTCCACAATGCGACAAATTAACGGAAAAATTTAATTAACGACCCATCACTAGCGTGAATCTGAGAGTGGGTTAGCGGAAAACTTTATAATTTTTTTTTTTTATAGTGTATAATTTTTGGAAAATAAAACCGAAGAAAAGACACTCGGAGGAATGGTCCGCCGTCAAAAGGACTTCCAAACCGATGCACAGATGGCAAGTTTTTTATTTTATTTTTATTTAGACATGTTAGCTTGATGTTAGCTCTGGGCAGTTCACGGCAGTTACAGAAACACTGATGGGAGGGGGGAGCTTGCTCTGTCTTGTTTTGTATTTACATGAAACATCAGCTAAAGTGATGTCAAACAGCATCGCATAGAGCACCATTAAGGTTCGCTGATTGGTATCTTGGACGCTGAATTCTTTGTTTTGTGTGGCTGCTTTGAGCTTATTTTCGGTATTATGTGCTATGGAGCATCTCTGAAATCACTTGAGGGTGGCTTTTAGATTTCTTGTAATAAAGAAGCTTTGCATCATCACTTTGTTTGAAAATTTACTTAAATACAAGTTTTTTGTTTTTTTTTCCCACAACAAGAGATAAAAAGTTAAAAGAAGAGCCGCAATGAGGAAAGGACTTGTATGCCCAGTGTTGTGTACATTCACAGGAAGCTCAAGCCTGAATCCCCAGAGTGAGGTTAGACAACCTGATACTCATTTATTCTCTCCGGCATTCATTTATTTGCTCTTTCTTTGATTCTGCAAGTCTCTTTCTCTCTCTCCTGGCAGCTTTTTTTTACTCTGACTCAGGCATGAATAATTCAGAACGACTGGGCAAATTCACCTGGCGTCTCAATTATCACTTATGTTTTTCCTCTGGTGTTTTTTCTCCTTATCCACTTCTCTTGCTTTCTCTAACTGCTGCTTCTTCTGGGGTGATTCAGTCATCATTGTTTCCTGACCCCCTCATATTGTTCCAAGCTACCTCAGTGATCTGTGAGTCAGTACATGATGAGCAGTGCTTCACTTTCTCGTCTGTTTAAGCTCTGACAGCTTCAGCGTCTGGTCTCTTCTCCCCAGTCATCCCACGCATCTCTGGACGCCCACGCCAGCACTCTACAGACACTCTGAAACTCAAGAGTGGAAAATAAACGGGTATAAAGCACAGACGTACCTGTTCAGACAACTAAACACTGCTTGACGTCTGAGAACAATAGTTTAACAATCATGAGAAACTTTAAAGGAATAGTTCACCTTAAAAATGGAAATGTCACCGTTTATTCCTTCATAGCGTTTCAAACCTGTATGCTGAACACAAAAGAAAATATTTGGAAGAATTTTGGTCCTCATTGACTTTCATAGTGGGGAGAGAATTATTTATATATATATATATATATATGACAGAATTTAAATTAAGATGTACTATCCCTTTAATACTTTTAAATAATAACACTTTTTTTTATTTTAACAACAGGAAAGTCAATTACTTAAAAACCATTACAAGCTGCTAATGCAACACAGCTAACTGCACTGCAGCTATTTAAGGAAGCAATATCATTTTGAAAATATAACTTTCAGATTATGTAAACTAGCTTCAGAGGAGTTTTATCTGGCACAAAAACGATGAGAATCTCCGTTTACTCAAAATGATGACACAGTTGCAAAAGCTGTATTTAATTGCAAAAACAATTGCGTATTGTAAATATGCTAATAATTGTGATTTTTTTTTGGTTTTGTTTTTTTTTTGAGGAAAATCGTTTGCAACACATTCTTGGAGTTCTAATTTCCAATAGCTATTTAATTTGTTTTTCTTTTAAATGCTTTTTAATCGGTTTCTGTTTGTCCTTCTTTTTATTTTTCACATCTGTGTGGTATTTTTTTTTAACAAAGAGATACTGAAGAGCCAAAATGCACCAAATACAAGATATTGTTAAACTAAATATTTTCCTGCAAATATTGGTGGCATCACTCTTATTTGCATTTCAGCACTGTTTTGGAAAACATTATAATATTGGAGTACTGGACTTTGATAAGAAAAATATTTTAGTCTTTGTACTTAAAAAAAATTATTTCAATAACTGTAGTCTTAATTAATCTATTTTCCCCTTCTTTTCAGTTGTTTTAGTATTTATAGCTACATTTGCGATCAGGGTTCAAATTAAACCCAATGCTTGGCATGCACGGTCAAACAGATGCCGCCCAGCATCTGGGTACAACATCCTATAATGCCTCATTCCGCTTCAGCGGAGTTCTGATTCTCTTGATGCCTGGATTATCAAGTGTTGTAATAATTCACCTTTGATCTTGGGTCCAAAGGTGAAATTAATTCCAGACAGATTAACAGGCAGTCTTTGTGTGAGGGTAATCTGTGTGTGTTGATTTGAACTCTGCATTTCATAAACAATATCCCTTCCATCTCCATGTTAGCGGGACTATTACATAACCTGCCATAAACGTAATGTGAATAGAGTGTCCAAAGCAGGAACAGAGAGTATCCTGCGAGGTCACCATGACAGTACAGAGCCGGTGCGGAAACAGCTGCCAAGAGCCTGGAATTTATACTGCCATTTACTCTGCAAGCGTAAAGGCTATTAAATGATCTTATGTTGCACAACATTTGACAGCTGCCTCATCTTTTTGTCTCAGATTTCCATTTTAGAAGTTAATTCATCAAACACTTACTTGCGACTTATATGAAAATCGGGGGGTTTTACATGATAAGGTCCAATGCTTGAGTTCAAAGATTGGTACACAACCAATTACTGGAATTGCAAAAAAGAAACATGGTAATTTCTGTCAAAATATCACTCGGAACAAAGGCAGAATGTCCATTTTCGACTGGAGTTTCTTTCTGAGGGAAGATGTTTTTCTTAATTGTGCTCCTTTTGCCCTTCACGTGTTGTGTCTGATATCTGATCACCTCTCAGATCCATTAGTGAACAGGCAGCCCCCTCTGTCACACTCTATTAAAGAAAAAACACACCAGGAAAGCCATTGCCGAATAGATGTATCAGCAGGGCCCGTGAATATAGATTCTAATACGAGATATTCAGATTCGATTGAAAAAATGCAAATAAGTCCCCAGATGCTTAGAGCTCCACAAGAGTGCGTGGGTGAGAGATAGCTGCCACGTTGCAGTAACCGAGAGAGAGATTTTCTCAAGGGCTTTTACAGGATGATTCTCCGTCCTCCCCCTGTCTCAGTCACTTCCTGTTACCTGTGTATGAAGCCCTTACAGACATGATGAGGTGATTCAGGCTGTCAACCCCCCTCCTCTACATTCTCCTGTCTCATCTGTTCACCACCAGCCAAAGTGTGTATAAATCATTACATCACTTCACATCTGAAGCCAGACATGGACATGCGCTGAGGACACAATTCTGTCTGTGTCCTCAGAGCACCCATCGCTTTGGCCTATGTGTGTTTGAGACATGTCAGACTTTAAGATTTTTGGTAACTCAATACTTGAAGCCTTTGCGCCAGCTCCAGTTTAGATCCACCCTTTGCAGAGATTTCAGGCGACACCAAGAATAGCAAAGATGTCAGATAACTTTTTAGATCAACATTCAAAAAAGTTTAATTTTACCGTTTTTGAATCCATTCAGCTGATTTCCGGGTCTGGCAGTATCACTTTTAGCTGCAGCTTAGCATAGATCATTGAATCGGATTAGACCGTTAGCATCTGGCTCAAAAAAATTACCAAAGAGTTTCAATAATTTTCCTGTTTAAAACTTACCACAATGATGCTGCTGAAATGCTGGGGACTGTTTTCAGGCTTTGTGTAATATCATAGCGCCTGCTGAACCCATGGTAAAGCAGCAAAGTTCCTTGACTCTTATGCCGGAATGAGAGTAGTTCCTAGCCATATAGGCCAAGAAAAGCGCAACTTTTCATTTTCCTTCAGCCTTAGTAGACAATGTAACTACAGAAGAGTGAAGTTTTAAAAAGGAAAAATAGTGAAACTCTTTGGTCATTTGTTTTGAGCGAAATGCTAATGGTTTAATTAATTTAATTTCCTATGATAAGCTGCAGCTAAAAGTGCTATAGCCAGACCCAGAGATCAGCTGAATGAATTAAGAAACGGTAAAACTTAGCTGTTTAACTCTAGATGAGTTGGAAAATTTGCCTATTTTCAAACATAGTGTAGTGTTCATTTAAAACATATAAATGTGTTATGAAAAGAAACATGAACACATTTTTGTTGAATTTTAAAATATTTTACGCCAAAATATGACTGAATGAATTCATTCACTTTTTCAAAATATGAATAGTTCAGCCGTGAAACACCTACTTGCATTCTAATTGGTCCATTCAATTCAGTGTTTCCAGCCAGTCGCATTAATGTACTTTTAATTACAGTATACTTAAATAACCAGGACATATTCAACTAATACTATTTTTGTGCACTATGCTTGTCCTCATCTTAGCTTAACACCTCCCCAGCATTACAGGGCTAGATCTGCTATGGGATGCGACTTACTGACATTCATGAAATGCAAAGTTTATTTTTGTCAGTATGTTCAAAATTTGCTTTTGTACAGTGAAAGTGAAAGGTGAACGAAGTTGCTTAAATATCCTAAATTTTGGTCTTTTCAATAAACATGGATATTGTGTGGCTTTAGAAGATTTGGAATATAGTGCATACGTGATGTTATCAACTTTCCCCTTTGATTAGGTACAGTAGATGACTGTGACCATTCTTAAAAACTTAAAAACTCAGTTTGGAACTACACAAAGGTGAGTAAATCATACAATATACATTTAACAAACATTTGTACAATGTGTGTTTATTCCCTTAGGTATGAAGTTCCATGACATTTTTGGAAATTGTAATACTTTAAAGGGTTTTTTTTTGGTTTAAGAAGGCATTTTCTGTCAGTCAAAACAAGAAAATATTTTCTTATCTTATTTTGGTACTCCCTCATACAGCAGCTTTTGCAGTTGTTGGGAAAATATTTTCCGCTTCCTTCCACACAATCTCACACAGCATACTTTAAAGCCTATATATAAGCTCTGCTGCCCACATTTATCTGTACCCAGTGGCACAGCTGTGCGAGTTCTCACACCAGTGCGGCAAATGTACCCTCCAAGGGGAACACATCATGCCAAACTCAATGTCTCAGAGCCATAGAGTAGAGACCACTGAACAGGAGTGATGGGAAATAGATTTTATGTCTTCTGCCTCTGCCAGAATGGTGAATTCTTCGTTTCATGCTGTAAAGCACTAAGGGGGAAGTAGAAAAAGAGAGAAAAGAGGGTTGAGGGACAAGTGCCATCTTAAAGAGAGCAAGTGGAAGAAGGGGGGAAAAAAGAAAGAGACAGGAATATCCTGACAAATCATAATCCAGTTTTCATCCAACGTTGCCCAAGCAATTTCACTTCAAAGCTTTAGAGGGCTGGCCAATTACTGCATATCCCTGAGTTTCCTTTGGATGTGAGAGAAATATATAATTTAAGAAATTTTAATTAACATCTCTCATCTGCTTATGAAGGCAAGGAGGAGAATAAATGGCAGTCACTTCTGCCCGGCTTTAAGACACAGCATATCATACGCACAAGTGCTCATTCATTTTTTTAGGCCAATTACAGAGGGGTTGATGTCTCTGAATTCAAGCCAAACCCTTTCAGAAAACCGAGCTGAAGGAAAAGAAAGTGGCAGATTCCTAAATGAAGGATGTGGTGAAAAACAAAAAGAGCAGGGAGTGCTGTAACATCGGTGGTTTTTCCAATTATGAATGAACTATTGGTTGAAATCACTAACATGCTGATTTAAAATTGATCTGAGGGTTGGCGTGGGGATGGATATTTTAAACAACTTAAAAAAAAACATTCATGGCATTGATTTACACAGTTTAGAGTTGACTTTAATTCATAGCATGCAAATATGTGAATGCTAAATGAAAGTTTAGGACTCGTATTACAACAAAAAAAAAAAAAATCAAGCAGTTATAGACGCTGAAACAAACTGTCACAACACCCCCTGGTCTCCTACTCGATTATGGCGTTTATTTTCTCGGTAAATCCCCATCACCCTTCTTCCCTCAAATATGTACAGTAGCTGCAACATCCTTCATGTGTTGCCCCAGAATCTATTAATACTTTTACTCTGGTAATGAAGATAAATGCACAAGACTAACAATGTTCCACAGAGAGAGGGAGAGAGACGGCGTGATGTTTGCAACAAAAGAGGAGAGAAAGAAAGGGGCAAATTAGGGTGGATGGAAAACAAGGACAGAGTGAAAGATGGATGGATTACATTAGAGGCAAAAGGGGGAACACTGGCTGGCTCAGTGAAAAACACCTTGATAAACAGGCTGTGAACACCCCCACCCCCCAGCAAGGTGTCCTCCTAATGATTCCTATCCTGCACCTGCTGAGAGGACCTGAGTCATACTTACACACCACTGCAGATGGTGCGCGGAGAGAGAGAACCGCACAGCATAGGGTTTTGCCTTGCTGTAAAACACCTACTACATCTATTCATTCAAAACTTGACATTTTATCGAAACGTTTTTATTTCAATTCAGCACAGTGTAACAGACCAAAGCCTGAATGTAGACTGTACGGCTGAAAAGTGTGCACTGTTGGAGAACTGGTGTTTTTATTTAGAGCATTAGACTGGGCGTCTGGCTGTCATATACTGGGTCACAATCAACATGCACCTGTTTTTGCTGCCCCAAAGAGGCTAAAATAAGTTTTAAGGTACATATATCATAAGAGAGATCTGCACAAACTACAGTACAGTGGAAGTTATTGATTTGAAGAATAATGATCAATTTACCATTTAGAAAAGAATAGCTATGGTTCTCTGGAGTGCATCAAACAGGTTTTACATTGACTGAAGCAAATGTATGCCTACGCTGTTGTGGGAGGTAGTTTTCTCCTTACAAGGAAAGTCAAATGGTCCAGTCTTGTTTTTGACCCTATTGACATTCACTGTATAAATAAAACCATTGAAGCTTTGCTCAAAGCATTGTTTTGTGTTCTGCAAAAAAGGAACAACGCTTTGAAGACTGATTCAATTGAAAGTCTCTCTTCAGCAGTCTGCATGATTCGAGGTATCCTTCATAGGAGATCTATCATGATTACTCTCAGAAGATAACAGTATGTAATATATATGACATTAATGTATTTGGTCTTGGCGGAATAGATATGCTATGCTGCTGAATTGCTGCTGCTGTCGCTTTTTTTGTAGATTATTGCTGCTGCTACAAAGCCACTACAGGAAATTGCTACTGTCTATACACACACTGATACAGGGCTGAGAGGATTTAACATATGCTGCTGCTGCACCAATAGCTTATAAAGTAACCTGTAGCAAATCTATACAGGTGGAGCTGGGGTGGAGGGTTTCAGAAGAACGCTGTGAATATCATCGATTCGTGACAGAACTTGGCATTTATGCATCAAAATTTAATACTATGAACCAATAAAACCCTAAAAGTATGAGCAATAGTAGTAGTACTTTTCTTTTGGCAAGAATCAATAAATAATTTTTTCTAAAGACGTAGCGCTTTATATAGAGTGTGACAGAGAAACTTATCTTGCATTACATCTGTACATCTTAAGAGAAACGCACATATATCAAGTGAGCGTCTGAGGGACTATCTGTTTTGACTGTTTATTCCATCCTGTCTCTGAGGATGGATGGCAGTTCTGAATCCTCTTTGGGAATTTTTATCACTCTGCACCAAATATGTGGAGGCCATTTTAAACATCAAGTATGGTGTGATTGTAAAAAGAGAGAGCTGGAAGCAATTCCCCACACTGAAGACTAGGAGCACCAAAGACGCCTTAGTGACAGCGAGTAAAGGTCTAAAGTTAATTCTGGTTGAGCTGAATTTATTTAACTTTAAAAGTAGGGTAATCTAAAGTTATAATGAAATGATTGTAACATGGTAATTTGTAAGTAGTGTTACGTGTAATTACATTTCTTAACTAAAATGATGAAACCAGACTGTTGAGGCAGAATTAAGAGACTAGGCTGGCTCTATAGTGGTGTTTTGGGACTGTGGTGACACTTAATGTTTTGACAGCATGGTAACTGAAACATTGGCTGGTTATATAACCAGGACAGGCTGGTGGATCTGGGATGTCATTGGGGACCACTCCCATCACATTCCAGGAAACCCTGTGTATTTAATCTGCTTATCCTCAGCAGATTGGTGCCATGTGCTTCTGTGTGTATGTGTGTGTGAGTGCATCGTGTTTATCCTAGCTGTTCCTCTAACTTGTCAACATCTTTCCTCTATCGTGTCAGTTCTCTCATCTTTCTCATGTTAAATCTCTCTCAGCTCTAGCTATATTAATCCACTCATGGATCATCACTAAATAAACACTTGGCTCACACCTATTAACATCTTCAAATATTTCCAGTATACTCTATGACTGATCATTTTAAAGAGATGAACATTTTCAAAAAAAAAAAAATTGTCTCTGGTGGATCACAAAAGAAAATATTCTGAAGAGTGTTGGCAACCAAACTGCTGACTTTGACTTTGCAAAACATGCAAAATTTAGATCCAGGTTTGAAAATACAGTCATATTTAGATCAGAATATAGTCAGATTTTATTTGTGCATTGTCATTTAAGTATGTTAAACTCAGTAGTGTATAAAGTACCGCCATACTCAAGTAAAAGTACAGATATCTTACCAGAAAATGACTTTTCATGGTTTAGAGTATTACTTGGGAAAATGACTTAAAGTATGTGATAAGTACAGTATTTAAGTACAATAAATAAGTATTAAAA
>JAUYWG010000044.1:7168503-7192048 GCA_034779775.1 Enteromius afrohamiltoni
TTTAGAGTATTACTTGGGAAAATGACTTAAAGTATGTGATAAGTACAGTATTTAAGTACAATAAATAAGTATTAAAAGTAAAAGTAAATGCACAATTTTAATTCTTTCTTCATTTTTGTAATCTGCATCTGAAACAGCATTTAGGTGTATTTACACAGTTTAATGCATCTCAGAGGAGACATGGATGCATTTAACCTGCAGTTACAGATGAACTTAAGTTTTGATTTTAACGTTGAATACTGATATTTGAAATGGTTTAAAACATGAAAACACACGTGAAATTAAAACTGCCAGTAGGTGGCAGCTAGTGTTTGTGAGTCTTTCAGATTCAATGGATTCATTCAAACAGCCGATTCATTCAATAAATAAACACTTTCCATTGCTCAGAGATGTAAAAAATGGTACTCTTTGAGTTATATAGATTAAGTTAACTGTGCTAAAATATACAAATATAAAAAAAATCATACAGGAGCATTTTGCCATTTACAGTTTAGATTGCCTTGAATTTTGAGTTTTAATAGACTAATAAATCACGTGCACATATACTCGATAATGTCGAATCACACATGATTACAACAACATTTTAGGTGTTAGCACACAGCCCAGACTCGGCTTGAGTGAAAAAGTTGCAGTTGTGTGCATGTAACCCCCCTGGCTCCACACCACCACAACTCATTTTTGTTCTGAGCGGGTTTCGAACCCAAGTCTCCGACATGAAATGGGGACGCACTAACATGGAGGCTAAAGGCCATGGCCTCTAGTTAGATCGCCTCTTTTTGAGATCAGGGGAGTGAGGTTTACCTGCACAGCACCTACCTGCTGGCCTCCATTACACTCACCCCCCTAAACCTCATTCCCATCCGGGTCACGGCACCAACGTAACCCCCCTGGGTCTGCACCATCACCACAACTCATCCCGAGCGCGTCTCAAACCGAGGTCTCTGGCACGGGAGGCAAGCGCGCTATCTAGAACACTTTCCTCCGTTACAGGTGCACTTGTTTGCACATGAGCAAAGGTGCTTTTTAGGAGTCTTAACTTGAAGACCACAGACCAGTGATTTGTGTTCTTCAATAAAAAGTGTTCTTGTGACTTTTACGTTTCGCCTAACGAATATGCTTCGGGAAAACGTATTAGAGTAAAAGTATACATTTTAATTAGGAAATGTAGTGGAGTAGAAGTAAAAGTCGGCTTAAACTTTTACTTCTAGTAAAGTAAAGTACAGCTATTTCCAAAGTATTACTTCATTACGTTGCACCACTTGTTAAACTAATGTTTTGCTTTCAAGAAATGCACATAACGATGTCCGTTATTATCTGTGCCTGTTCATATGCAATTTAATAAAGTCAAGTTGCACTGTCAGGAAAATGTGAAACAGGTACAGCAGATTCGGGGACAACTTTGTTTATACTTTACCCCTAAAAGGTGCAAATTAATATTTCAGAGTACTAACCTATGAACCTTTTAGAGATCAATATGGTACAAATATACAAATGTCCTTTTGAGCCAATAGTCTGTATATTGCATTTAATTATATTCATATGTGCTGATGTCAAGGGCAAAGAGTTTATTAATGTGCAAAAAAAAAAAAATTCAATGGCAAGCAAGAAAAGCTTTTCCCGTGTTTCCATAAGAGAATGGCTGTAGAAACGTTTATTTTTGGAATGTGCTGAATACATGTATTCAGGGATATTCCAATAGCTGTGGAACATGTAAACCTCTTTTTTGGAATAGAGGCTTACTCAGAATATGGTTAATCACGAAATGATGTGCATGTAAACATGGTCAATGAGAGACGCAAGAGAGAGAGTGTTAGGGGAGATGGAAGAATGGAATACACGAGGTGCCGAATGGTGTGTATCTGGCCCTGAGGTGGAGTGAGCAGGGCCTGGTTTGTGCTGATTGTGTGAAATAGCATCCCACATCCACACATGTTAGAATGAGAGAGAGAGAGAGGGTGGGATGGAAAAGCAAGTCCAGACCAGATCAAAGCTTCCAGAGCCAGCAGGACCAGAGCGCAGACAGGCAGTCTCAGCCATGTCCTTAAGGAGAGCAACTCCATCCCCAATCTCTCTCACACGCTCTCTCGCTCTCCACTTCCTTACTCTCCCTTCTCACAGCCTCACTCCTGATAGTTTTACTCAAAGCGTGACTATCTCCCGCAAACAGAGCTTCCAATGGATTAGGACCGAGAGGGAGAAAGAATAAGAGAGAAAGTAAATGAGGGGTAAATGCGCAAGGCCTCGGAAATGCAGCATGCTTCTGCTGCCCTCTGGTGACTCTTGTTACAGCATCACAGCCCGAGTGGCACCTGCATAAATCACCGAGATGGACGACTCGACGGATCTTTCATTCGATTTCGCTGATTCTTTTTTAATGATTCATCAGTGACTCTGTAATCATCGGGACTCTCGGGGGGCCAACAGATTCTCTGATGGCTTCCGAATTGGTTGATTTGGCAGGTGTGACAGGCATCTGGTGTGTTATCTAAGAAGATGGCACTGATGTGCGGTAATTAGAAAGCCTGTGATTTCTCATGCGAGTTCCATCAGCGTTTGTATTCCCTCACTTTATGCCGCTGCCACCGAGGTGGGAGAGAATGACAAGCCTCGGGGACACCAATCAAGAAACGAGGGAAAGCGACACCGCTTGCCGGAATACGTGTGTAGATCTGGAAGTGTGTGTTAGCAACTGTCAAAACAAAGTTGCACCTGAACCTAAAGGAGATTTGCTGAAAGGCGTTTTCTCTAATCAAAACGAATGTGATAATTAATTGCCGAATGAAACTGTTGTGAAACTGCAGTTCAGTCTCTCCTGACCAGAGCCTGAGGCTCCTAATTAAAACCTTGTTATTAAAAAAAGACATTTCGTCTCCTGCCAGCCTATTAGAAAGACCCTGCTGTCTGTCCAAACTCAGATTGAGGTCACATGCGCTCCCTCGTTTCACAACAAATGAACTCTGTTTTCACAAATCTGACTAGGGTTCCCAGTAGAGCCTCATAAATTAAGATACAGCTGTTATAGGGTGAAATCATCATTTTAATGATAGGCTGGTGGTATCATTTTTTTTTTTCGGGGTTATTTTCAGTGTTCTGCAAATGTGGATTATGCTATTAATCGCTTTAAAGTTCAACCCCTTTTAATGTTTGTCACATACATATAATTAAGCCATTAGCTCTCCTTCATATCACTGACTTCCATTTCCATACTCAAAATACCACTTTTATTATCAAATTATGGTCATGTTTTGATTGTGTACAGTATGTGTCATATAGACACATTAAATCAATTGACATAACCAGACTAAGGCTTAGATTTTAGTTACCAATAGGCTTAACCGGACTAAGCCAAGATTATTAAATGAACTTTACAGAATATCTATTATAAGAGAATGTTTAAAAAAATGGATTTTGGTTGTGAATATAGAGCTGTGCTCAGTTTCAGTTTGTTTTCATTTTTATGGAAGTCCGTTTCTGCCACTGAATAAAAAAAATTATTTAATTATTTAATTGTCACGTGTTAAGCCCCCGTCTAGGGTGAGGGCGTGACATGAAAGAAATTAGGAGGATACGGGAATATAAATGAATAAACAATGAAAAAAAGTTATTAGAATTACACGGATGGGGAAAATCTCTCTTCAGGAGCCAACCAGGCCAATATAACAAACAAAACTACTAACAAGTTATATGCTTCTAAATTACCTATTCACAAAAAAAAGAAAAGAAAAGGAAATACAAATCGATTCCCCATCGCCCTGAACAGAAAAACAATCAATAAATGAGACAAACAAAAATGGCGTATACAGGACAGCAAACAAATCCAATGAGGGAACTCCAGAATCAAAGTCTAACAGGCAGAGGTCAGAGTAATAAAAAGGCACAAGCGGAGAACACTAACAATAGTCAAACAAACTCACTCCGTAACAGACTCAAATGTACACACAGATTCACAATCTTTCTAACACAAATAGCTAACTAGCAGCATAGCAAATAAGCAAAAAGCTAATGCAGGAAGTGAGGGTGGAGTCTTTATAGGTAGCCAGGAGGCAGCTGACCAAATAGGGTGTGGCATCAATTCAGGTACAGGAACCAATGAGCTTCAACCTGCACAGAAATATACAAAAGACACCCCAAAACAAACAAATAAATCGTAAAGGACGTAACAACACGTTATATATATTCACTATATAATGGTGAATATATATATATATATATATATTCACCATTAATTTATTTTTTTTTTCCATAGAGTTGTGAAATACATGCAATTCAGATTTTTTTCTCTCAGAATTGCATAATATAAACTAACTGGAACTGAGAGGGAATTGTGACTTTTTTTTTTGCAGTAAGTTATAAAGTCCAGTTCTGAGGACTTGGAATTGCGAGTTTATATCTCTCTATATATATTCTGACTTTATAACACGAGTTTATGTCATGAAATTCTGACAAAAAAACAATTGCAAATTTGCATCACATAAGAAACAGGCTTCCATAAATATTAAAATATAGAGCTGATCTAAAAGTTTTAGCATGAAATTGACAGCAACCGATTTCAGCACCATTTTTTAGCTGGACTGCTGTTGAAGAGTATTTTTGTCATTTCATTGTTTGTGGCATTGAAAGACTTTTCATGTCCAGTTTATGTGATCAAGGTATCTTCAGGGAATATCATCTTATTTAGAATCAGAGCTTCAAAACCATTAAAAAGACCATAGTTAAGTGAATGAAGAAAGAGGAGAAAATGTAAGCCCTAAAGGGTTTCTCTGCTTAGATTTAAATCCTTTAACAAGATTTCTCTTATCTGGTTACTGTCTTGGTTATGGAAAGTGTTTGATGGGGTGTGTGTGAATGCATTAGAATTCATAATGCATTAATGTGTTGATTCTGGGATGGTGTGCAGCATGAATAATGTTTATGATGAAAAAAAAATATTTTGAATTTTATATATTTTCGTGTATAATTATACTTTAACTAACTGTAAATTAGTCAGTTTTGTAGTGTATCTTAAAACACGAAGGTTTGACATTTATAGAATTTATTTGTTTTAATACTGATATATTGTTTAATATCTGCACCATGTTTTTTGCCCGATTGTTATGTTGTGGGTCCTGGTCCCCTTTTTCAGTAACACATACAATAGTTCCAATTCCATCCAAAGAATCCACTGACCTGGGCCTTCACGATCTCTGAAAAATCCTCTCTCATATTTATTATGGCAATTAAACTGCAAAGTGATAGAGGAGAGAGTGAGTGAGAAGAGGAAAGAAAAGACAGAATGGGAAATGAGGTGAATGTCCCCACTGAGTGAATCTCCTTTTTCTCCCCTTTGAGAAGAAAGCCCCACCATTCGCAGGAAAAGATCCTAAGAGGCTTACAGCTGTCATTCAAGTGATATTGAGAGAAAAAGGGAATTAGACACAGAGAGAGGGGGATGACGTGGTTGAAGACGGCGGAAAAAGAGGGAGAGAATGTGCGTGGGAGGGGAAGATCTGAAAAGTGGAGCACTCGAAATGCACAACAGCACCACCCTCTGGACAAATACTGAGGATGAGTTTAGATGAATTTGGTTTACTCACATTCATGATGTTTCAACACTGTTTGAATAACAAATGTGGAAAATCACAAAAGTAGATACTCAGCATGCTGCTCTTTTCCATACATATTTTTAATGAAGATTTCCTTTTTCTTCATTTGTAGAGCTCCACAGCCCCAATGATCACTTAAAGGAAAATTTGAGGTTGTGCTCTTCAGTGTACTCTTCATTTAGATGTATACAGTTTGACTCACTCTCCTCTAATAACCCTTAGCTTTAGAGAACACACACAAACCCCCAAGACACCTATGGTGAGATGTGGAGCAAGACCTTCAATTGGCTAAAAAAATCAATCTAGCACATACTGTAAATTAAATGTAATGAGCAAGAGAGAGCAGATAAACAACATTCTCATTCATTATAAATGATTACATTTTAAAAAACTGGATTATTGTCACGCTAGTATTTTTTGCCGTCATTCTGCCGCTCTTAAGTCTGTTTGAACTTTGTTTTTTCTTGGGTATGAGGTCAGATGTCACCTTCAAACTCATAGCTGGAATTCTTGAAATCTTTAGATGATGTGTGTGTGTATGTCAAGCAGCCACTGACTGAGAGATCTAGAAATCTATGATGTATGTCTTTGTTTGTATCTTATGTAAACAAACAGTGGGCCTGTCTATGGCGGTTTAAGCATCTAATGGATGCGTGTGGGGGTGTAGAATTGATTTAAACGGTAAAACCATTTGGTATGACAATGGTATCTGTTTTGTGATAATGATGAGTAGTAATCCTAAATCATGCTCTCCCCTGTGGTCATAATATTATTTAAAGACAAGTGATAAACTGGCCAAACAAGAAGAGAAGAAGAGAATTCTGCATTATCCTGAAGGGGTTTATTTTGCATTAATGACAGGCTGGCAACATTATTTAGCTTGTTACATGGCTTCATGCTGAATAAATAAATACATGGGCATTACTGAGAAAAGTAGTCCATTAGAGTTGCAAACGATTAGTGTAGTAACAAAACAAACATTTATTACAATATTAATTTACAGTATGTACACTGTAAAAGCAAAATCCGTAAAATTTACGGTAAAAAAATAGCAGCTGTGGTTGCAAGAATAAAACACGGGAAAAATACGGTAACAATATTTTTTTGTTTTACTGTTTAATGAAAATTACAGTTAAATACCGTAATTTCTTTAACTTAAGTAACTGATATAATGTTAATATACCAACCTATTAAAGTAGTGAAATCTATTTTGTACCTTTGAAATAAACTGATAACTACCAAATGCAGGTGGTGATGAGTAAGTCACATGATGAACCAAGGTCCATCACAAGTAGCTTTTAAATAGAAAAACATATACACTGTAAACTCTACTCAAATTATTTGAGGACAGTGATTTCTCAGTTGAGTAATGGGAAATTGACAACCAATTTAATTGAGTTGTAACTTAAATGTTTAAGTACTGGTAACTTAAAAGGGTAAACTCATTGCCTCAATTTAGTTGAGTAATGTAGTCTGCCAAAACTTGCATATTTAAGTTTAGTTAACGTCACTGTAAAATCAAATTAGTTGGGCTTAATTAAAAAAAAAAAAAACATGCAAAGCCTTTAAAAAAATAAAGTAAAAGTAAAGTGAAATAGAAACAGTATGACAAATGCTTAGTTAGTATAGTTTGCTTAAACGAGAGTTATAGTAACTAAAAAAGAACTGTATGGTGTACTTGATCCTTAACTTTGAGTTTACTCAGTGACTTAGCATAGCTACTCACTGACTCCCAGAGTTCATTGCAGCAGAATAAATTATGCAATTGCTTTTTTTTTTTTACAGTTGTTTTAATTAGCAAATTGAATTTGCTGTCTTGTGTCAGTAGTAGCATAACTAAAAAAAAAGCAAATAAAATGCTTATACAATTATTAAAAATACATTTAATTTAATTGTTACCATTGCTGTGATTCACATGCTGAATGATTAGGTCAGTATGTGACATCAGCATATTACCAAAACAATTTTATTATATTATATCATCCAAATTAAAAGCTTAAGTGGTTTATAAAAATATATATTTAAAGTGTAAAAAAAAACTATTAATAAACACACTAAAAGAAAGCACTACTACATAATATAACTAATTGTATAGTAAAAAAAAAAAAAATAAGGAAAGAAGGAAAGAAAGAAAGAAAAAAAAAACATTTTAGGAAAATTTTATGTGGCATATGTGATGTTCAGTTGTATTGAAAATTCAACATGGAAGATGACTTTGTGAAACAAGTGAATTCAGCTAGTGAAATATAACACATGGATGAATTTTTCTTTGTAAAAATGGCCTATTTTTTAAAGGTTGAAATCATAATTTTGAGCTCACAACACTTGAAATCTTATGTTCATGCTATTTGCTGGTAAATCAGTTGAATTAACTCACGTATTTAAGCAATGGGACCAAACTGCAACATTTTGAATAATGTTTAGTCAACATTACTTGATTGTTTAAGTAAAGACAACATTCTGAATGCTTTCATTTACAGTGTAGAAGGCGCTCGTTGTCATTCACACAAGCACTAAACACCATCATGGTAAGAATTATTAAACTGAAATGTGCAAAAAACATTAATTTAACAACATTACATGTAACACACATCCCTAATAAACATGACTGATACAAAAAAAACTAGGAACCATAGTTATTTCAGAGAAAAAACATCAAATTAAAATGAGAATTCTGGGAATGTCAGTTTACAGTGTTTCCCTGTAAATTTAATTTAACGGTTTTTAACCGTTGCATTTTCACCGTTTTTTTTACCATTATAATCACAGTCATTTTTTACAGTGTATATATCTCTTTCATTGTTTTAACAAGGACCTTCAAAGAGCTTCTAACATCTATCAAAGGTTTTTAGGTGCCTTTTAAAAAAATTATATATTAGACATAGCAACCACTTTGACTCACAAGATGGCGCCATTGAGTCACTGTTTAACATGCAGTAAGGTGAAAGAATGACATGAAGAATTTAAAAATAGTTTAGGCTATCCATTCCAGGCTCCAAAAGTTTGGAAACACCCCTTGCAAAGTGTGGTTTTGGATGATATCAACATAGATCCTTATCATTTGTATCATATCCTTTGTTGCAAATACTTTACATTAAAGTAACTTGCCATTATCAATGCAGACCAGCAATAATAATTTTTATTTTGATTAAATAATAATGGCAATATATGTATGTCAAAGTTGATCTACTAAGGGAGGAACTGGACAGTGATATCCGTAAGAAGTGTCCAACAGTGTGAATCATCTTTGGGAAATCCATTGGGAGGCTTGGAGTAATATATCAAGTGGAGCTCGGATGCCCAGATTACGCAGCGCTGTACCAGCTGCTAATGATGGACATTGTTATGAATCAAATGTATGTATGTATGTATGTATGTATGCATGTATAAACTGTATATGTAATTACATGTTTTTTGTAGTTTGTGCTGTCTCTTATCAGTACAAAATCATCACAAATTAAAAAGCCATGCCAATATGGTCCAAAACGCCACTTTTCAAGGGCGTTTCCAAACTTTTTCAAGGGCTTCTACTTTTACTACATTTTCTTCTTCTTCTAAGTAGTAGCCTAGCCTACAGACATTCCCGACCATTTTATTTGAATAACATCAGAAACTATAACATTTTCACGAAGGCGATGTTTAACAATTTACTTTTTCATTTTGTTTCCCATTTGGATGTCGAAAATTCTGATCGCCTCCGTGTGGACTAAGTTAACTGGTAATAGTGCACACAAGAACATCAGTTCAGCCTTAATGCCCAAGACTCCCACGCACGTCTTAAAAATATATATTTTAATATTTTTCTAATTCCACCTACTCATTTTCTCCGTCAAACACCTGGCATTTAATCCCGTTCTGGCCATACCAGTAGCAACGTGTCTCGTCATGGTGAGCTCATGATGCAAGATGAAGAGAGGACACTTTGACGCTTTTTCTGACGTCACGCCGCATTCGGATGGCTCATGTGAAATCATGTCCTAATCACGTTGATTAATTAATTAGAGCTGGATGAGAGTACTCAAAGCAGCAGCACGGAATGTAAATTCAGTACAGACAAAGCGTCAGTATGTGAAAACGTGAACATAAGGGACGCTACAGCCACCGGAGGTAGTGCTAAGAATTGCAATCAATCTGCGGTAGCTGTTAAACGTGTGTGAGTGTGGCAAGCTTTATTAACATTTATATCTTAAAACGATCTATTTTTTATACTAGTAAATATTGTCTAACTGCTAGTAAGTTGCCAGACACCGCCAGATGTGTATTTTTGTTTTTTTTCCACAAAATTGTCCAGATGTTTGTGTGAATATCTGAACATCCCTTATGTAAAAATAAAAGGGCCTGTGCGTAAAAAATTTTAATAATCACAAATGATAGTATGTTTAATAAAAAAATAAATGAATAAACATTTTGAACAATTATTTTTGTAAAAGTACTGTACATCTGGATCAGATTCAGATTATATGATAAAAACATAGGCTACATGGAGTAGACTGCTTCCATATATACTTTACTATATTTACCCAAACAGATACCTGTTTCACGCTTTCAAATTACAAAATAATAAGAAGAAGAAGCGAACAATCTGGGGCCTGTTTCAGTAACTCAGAGTTTAAACTTGAACTCTGAGTTTACTTACCCAGTGATTAAAAACTCAGAGTTTTGGGTTTCAGAACAGCTGATCTGAGTAAGGTCAATCAACTCTGAGTAGACTAACTCAGAGTTAAGCTTGTACACCGCGATTCTAAAAAGCCATTATCAATGGAGCGCAGATATCACAAATCACCATGGCAACATCTGAAAAAAAAGAGGTCAGAGATTTTTTTCTCCTGCAAATATGAGCAAATATTTAAGTATAATAAAAAATAAGTAATGTAATGTGTGACGTTTATTGACTTTTTTTCTTGAAAATATTGGGAATTGGCCGTAATTTTAAAGTTATTTCAGATAAAATTGCATTAAATTACATAAAATAGGCTTCTGCATAGTTTCTACAACAAATTTGAATGTTAGCACACACTGACCACTGGAACGGTGACACACAAATTGTGATTTTCTCCTTACACACAAAAAATGCATTCTTCTCTAAACTTAATTGGGTTAAGTAACAGTGAAGTAACAATTTCACATAAATCCATTCATGTAAATAAAACACAACTTGGTTGTGTGGAACCGAGGATGCATGATTACATAAGTTAAGTTAGTTCAAAGAGTCATTTTTTTGAGTGTAGGTATTAAAAGAACATGGCAGCAGCTGAAAATGAAATGTAAAAATATAATTCAATCAGGTAAGGTTTGAGCACGTCAAGATTTAAATACATACAGTGCATACAGTGGCCTTACTTACTCCACATCCCCGATACAGAAAGCTTCCATTAGCAAAGAAATGTAAGAGCACGGCCACGATTGGCGATGTCAGTGATGTAAGAGTGGATTGGATTATGGATATACGTAACTTAATTGATAGCAACGAAAAACTGTAATGATCAAACAAGAATGTAACGTTATGGGGTGTCACGGTGGTTGCCCAAAACAATTATTTTACTTGTTATTTAAGCAAAAAAAAAAAAAAAAACTCTGTTGGATACGGAAAGCAAACCCGGGTCATGCCATATGCTGACGCTGTATTCGAACCGCTAGACCACATTTCAATGTTACTGTAAGCTCTCAAACTTTACTTGACTAAAAAATGGAAATCCCAAAAAAGAAAAAAAAAAACGATGCCATTGTTACAAGATAAAACACAAAAGCTTTTTGAAACGGAAAACCCAGAGTTTCTCTTATTTTAGGGTTAACATACTCTGAGTTTTCACTTAACCTCCTTTCTGAAACGGGCCCCAGATTTTTTTTATTGCTAGTTACCAAACAGAGATGTGCAGGTCAGTTGACCTATTGATAAGTCCCTCCCCTCAAACACAAATGAGCCAATAGCACTTGAGTATCAGTTGCACATGGATCAGAACTTGGACATCTTTAGGTTTCAGCACCATAGAGAAACATTAGAAGATCCTAAGCTCGCATTGTTTTGATGATGTTCATGCTACCAAAAATGGTAAGGGGAAAAAAGTGCCTAAAGCATTGACTCCAGGTTTCCTAAGAAGATAGGCAATAGAATTTGGAATATTTTAACTGATAAATCGAAAATGATTGAAAAAGTTTGAACTGATATTTGAACCCCAAATAATGATAGGAATTTGCCACTTGTTGATAGGCTACAAAAAATAAAATAAAGTATAGAATAGGCTACCTTTCGCTGGTGGGATAGTAACTAGCAAAGAAAAAGTAGTTTAAATAGTGTATAATAAATTGTTAAATAAAATATTTGACTAAATTACATCAAACTATTAGGATCTCTAGGAAAAAATGTTTAAACGGCTTGCCATAGCGCGTGCGCGTGTAAGGGAGAGAGAGAAAGAGAGAGGCGGACATCGGGATTCTGGACTCCTGAATCTTAACAGCTGAGCGTGAAGTGCGGAATGGATATCTGAGAGACATATACACCTTCATTGTTCACGAGTGGGAATAATAATTATTATTATCGCTACTATCAAGTAGCGGTGAGAGAAAGACGAATCTCAATTGTTTTCCAACTTGTACACAAAAGAAGAGGACTCATTTATGAGTGAGACAGACTGAGAGCAAATGAGAAGTCGTGCCACCGGATGGTTTTTATTATTTGGTGTTTTTTGATGCACGAACGGACTCTGAAATGGGTCGCCATGACGACAGAGCGCTGAGTTAGCCGCTAATGCGTTATACGCATTTGTTTCTGTTATTGTTTTATTTTATCATTTCCCTACCTCCTTTTATAGTGATAAAATATGTTGTAACCTCGCCGTCAGAAGACACGGGTGTTGTCAGATAAAAAGAAAGAAAAAAGGAGGAGGTGGTGTTAAGAGGTGTTTATTTCCCGTTATTTTTTCCCCATTTGTTATTTTCCCCTATCCTCCTTCCTTTTTATGTCTTTTTTCTTTTCTTTACGTTTTTCTTTTATTGTTTTGGGGACGCCGACTGACGCGAAGAAGGTAAATTGATGTGCAAGAGCCTGCGACACATTCATGACGAATTACCTCAGAAAAAAATACCGATGGCATAAACACCGGCTTCACCACTGAAGTACGAATAATCACCGGGAAAGATCCGGAGACGCATCGACTACATACCTTTCATCGCGGTAAGCGGGTTTCTGCTGTATATTATTATAATACATACATGTACATTTGCACGATGTGCGCGCGTAACGCGTCTGTGTCGGTTTGGCGCACCGTTCACGAATGAGACGTCTAATTAGAAGTGTTCAATAAAGGTGCGCTTTTGTCAGGCAAAGCCCACTGCCGTGGCCTGTTGATAAGAAAATAGAGGTTTAGTGATTGACACTCTTGGCCAATATCCGCATATCCTACTATTTTATTCTGGCATGCCTCGTCTGCTTCAAAGGAAAAAAGACGCGTTCATCAGATCTACATCAAATGATCTCGACGCGACGTTGTCGCGTGGCCTTTACCGACCATTTGCGCCTCTAATTGCATCCATCGCTCGTCCCTCTGGCAACGTGAGGATTGATTTATTTTTGCACTTGATAGATAATGGTAATGCGCCCTGAATGATGGCAAACCTCCGCAACCCACGGACTTCCCATCGCCTGTTAAATGTTTAATGGCATTTACGTAAATGTGAGATAGATTGGAGCAAAGACAACCCACCTAACCCAACTGCACACCCACGACGCCCATGCACGCATAGGTATGGAGGTGTATAGGAAGCCATGGCTCTCACAGAAGGGCACATTTATATGCTGTGGTGGTTGAGCAGTGCTCTGTCAATGGCAGAATTCAGCACAGACAAGGAGTCCTCTGTTCTGAAGGCTGAGGATGTGCCCGTTCCCAACCCAAGTGCTGGATCATCGGTCTAATGTCTGATATCACCCGATGTAGATCATTTAGTGCTACTAAATCTGTCTGCCGTCCTTGTATGTTGTATAAGAGGTTAGGTCTTCATGCTGCTCAAAGCTTTTGCATTCTTTGCCGGAGTTCTGCTGCAGTCCCTCACGTGGATTGAGGAAAAACTAGTGGTTGATTTCAGAGCATGTCTCTGTGTGGAGCATTTGGCCTTCAGACTTCATATGTGTTACTGTGCGCATCCATCATACTGTCTCGCATGAGATAAAAAGACCCCCTGTTGGTGACCCGCTCTAAAGAGGACAAAAAAAAAAAATCTGTAGAAATAAGACAAGGGTAAGTATTTCTATGGATCAAATCTTTACACTTGGAAGATCTGCGGAATTCAAAGTGCTGCTGATAAAAATAACTGTGGCATATTGTTTTAAATCATTTACAAACAGAAAAGATGGACCTTAGCGATGCTTTAGGTTAAATATGACCGACTCTGCATGTAATTCAATAGAATATTTGTTATAAATTGTACAGTGGCATTTGTGTTTTTCACATTGCAAGAGTAGAATACAAAGAAAAGGCCATGGAGCCCCAACAAAGCTCTTGTTAGAGACTAATCAAACCCCTGTTACATTAACGTCATAAAATACTATTCAAGGCAGATTGAGGGATAATTATTGTTGTTAGATAATCTGAAATTTTGCTTGTTTTTACAGGATCTTGTACTGTTTGCTCTTTTGCTACAGTTCAAGTGCCTTATCACCTCTCCTGTTCCTCTCTCTGCTGTGCTCAACTGAATGCCCACATCAAACCTGATTTTTAATGAGTCTTACAATATGTTGATAGTTGGATGAAGCACAGCCGGAATGCCCTGAAGTCAGGGCAAATGGCCTTCGTTATTGTGAGCAGAACAACGTTAGAGTGCTGTATACCCAAGGCTGGAGTGTTTGTGATGTAAGGGGGACAGAGAATTGCTTGTGTCTGAGGTTGGCCCAGGCCTCAGAACAGGTAAATAATGAAGAAAAGTGCAGTGTTAGCTTGATGTAACCCCCTCCATGTGCCCTTCTGTGCAGCCCGTGGTTTATGTGTGTATGCTGTCTTGGGAAGCACTCACATGGACTGCAGCCTTATTAAACTTTAAAATTCTCTGAGCGCTGGGCAAAACGGAAAGAGATGGGTTTTAGACTTAGCCCCTTTAAAATGGGGTTTGTGAATAAATCAGAAACATCCTTATTGTGTGGTGCTACTGTCAGGCAGTGATGGACAGCTGTGATTTTGAGAACAGAACTTAGGTCTTGATTCTGAGTGCTTTACTTATTCACTTATGCAAAAGAGGGATAATTATATTAACAATTCATGATGACAGTAACAATGTTTCCTTTCTTTCACTCCAAGGAATACCCAAGGTCAGAGCATCTTTTTTTTTTTTTTTTTAGTTTACACATGCGCAACAGTATTCGTCAGACACTATACTGTGTCCGTGCGGAATTTATTGGAAAGCTTTCATCTCCCACGAAAGCCCGACCTTTGTCTAGTCTTGTAAACGCAATGTCAGTGAAATTGCAAAATACCGTTTTTATTCACCATCATTATCTCTTCGTCCTAGGACGCAGCATTTGAGCGTACAGTTGTACAGATAAGCATTTCTGAATGTTTATGCCGCGCACAAGCGAGCATTATAAACCTTCGCTCTCCTTGAAGTGTCACGCAACCCTTCTTTTACATCTTTCAAAGCGGCCGTGACCCGTGAGTCGGCAGTGCTTGATTTTCCGCAACAATGTCTGATCGCGGTATACGCTTTCTGAACTCCACTTTGTTGTAGTAGAGTTGCTGCTGTTGCATTGTGTGGCCTGATGTGCTCAGACATCTGTGTGCCATTATCTCTGTCCCAGCATGTGCAGCATGATCCGCTCACTGTAGACAGCATTGCCACAAGCAATGAATCATCGGCTGAACCTGACAGCCCCCTCCCGTCTAGATCTATATTTCAGCTTCAGCGCATGATATGTGGTGCCCATTGCCCGACAGAGTCCCGCCGTTGTTCTGAGCTGTAAATGCACTAATAAAGTCGTAATCTCCCCTCGTAACTTTACCTGGAGGTGTGTTACCTGCACCTAGTTCCTTTCAGAAGAGTGCTAAGGTAAGTGTCCTTGCTGTCCTACGTGACAGATGCAGAGACATCTTGTTAGATGGAGCTCTGCACTGACTTTACAGCTCCCTCAAATAATTCCCGTCCTTCAGAAGTCTGGAATCCACAGATAGACATGCTAAATGCCACATCTGTGGTTTATCTTTCTTGGATAGCAATGAAAAAGGCCGGGGAGTCCACTCATCTTGAGTTTTGCTTGGGACTAAAAGAACCTGTAATCCGTCAGGAAGATATTTTTTAGGATGGTGCTGAGCTTTAAAGTTGCTTAGAACATGGCGCTCCCTCTTTCTTCAGCACGCAGCCTGAAACTGAAAGGATCCGGAATGGAAATGAAGAAAAAGGATGAGAGCAAAGTCAGTGGATCACTCCGTGGTTCAAGGAGTAACTGTAGATGGTGGGGGAAACAGATTCATGTCGCTTGGAAAAAGAAGACTGATGGTGTTTTTCCCTGCTGTTCTGAAAACTGTATTCAATTATTAATTTGTTTGGAAACCGAAATCACAGCTGGGGCTACGTTGCAGCTTTAGACGAGGAGTGGAGGTTCGTTAGTCCTGGAAAAACTCCAAACAAACATGGCAGAGACAGGAAACAGACGAAAGGACGGTCCGTTTCCATCCGGTGTTCCTTGATTTAGTCAAAATTGGCTCTGTTAAGCTCTTGGGTTTAGTAAAGCTTCTGTGCACTTTAAGTGTGCTGCTTCCTTCATTATCTTACCCTAATGGCATAAATCCAGCGTTACGAATTAATTACAGAATGTAAAATGTGTCCTATTTCAGGCACAGTAAGTTGCCCCGAAGGTGAGCATCTGGCTTTGTTGCAGTGTGTTTTTAGAGTGGAAAATGCACCAAAAAATTGTGTTGAATACTAGGAGTTTGTCAAGGGTGTATGTTTAATGACTCATCCTCATGTACAAGAAGACTCGAGTGAACGGTGACACTCTCAAACTGATATTGACATTCTGCAGGTTCATTTCAAGCCAATTATGGACGAGGTGATGATTGTAAAATTGCGTATTGATCTTGGGTTTTAGTGTGGACCCTCCCGCCCTTGAGTGTTAAACATAGTCGAGTGCTGCCCGGTGTAATCACATCAAGAAACCTCCCCAAGATTCCTCCTCACGCTTCCTCTCTTCATTCTGAATGTTGATTGTCTCAGTCTCTCTGCAACACAATCGGTTCTCCCTCTCCCGGTGTCTTCAGTGGATAAGTGTTCCTAGACTTAGTCCTACAGGTTTTGAGAGAATCCAGAGATGTTTGATGTTGTGATTTACAACAGAGGCTCTTTTATGCATATATGGAACCAAGATCATATATTTCTAAGTTCAAGTTCTGCATTGGCATCAATGTTATGATGTACAATCGCACAAATGGTTCTTTATAATTGGTTCTTTTAAGAGTGAAGATTCTGTGAAGATTTTGGGGAGGTAATGGATGCCAGAAATGTTTAAACCTCTCTGTATTCCTGTATCAATGGGAGTACTACGTGCAGCTGTCGACTTGCAATGAGGATTAAAAGCTTGTAAAAAATGAAGGCCAGTATTCGTTTCATAGTTTGGTAATGCCGTTATTTTGTGTCTCCAGCAATATGTTGGTAAACAACTCTTGCACTTTTCAATTTATCCTACAGATGGAGTGAATGCAAGCTGCTCTGGCAACTATATAATTTTTTGAGAAGGCAGGCACTAATGACAGGTGCATTGGATGATGTGAGAAAACATAATAGCATTTCATTTCCAAATCAGCTTGAACAACTACTTCTGATCTTGCATGTCATCACGCAGCATGCGTTAATATCTCCTGTGTTAATGTGAGAATGAAGAATAGCAGCATTATGAACCTAAATTAATAATGATACTAACTATTGATTGTCTTGCTGGTTGAGTCATTCTCAGAATGCATCAATCGATCAGTTACTGACTGAGTGCTCATCAACAACTCCTGCATTGACATTCAAGTCTAGCTGAGGTTTTTTTAAATGCAGTTTTCTATTTTGTATGTGTTAAAAAAGCAGTGCAATATTATGTATGCATTCCCTCAGATTATATTATAAACCTAAACCGATCAGTTTAAACTGATTAGAGAAATTTAATCTACAAGAGAGCTCTCGAACACGCTGTGGTGTTGATGCTGAGCAATTTAAAATTTAACCGCATTACTTCTCGTTTGACCTTTAAGTCGAGCTGTAGAACTAATGGCTCCATAAATTTGTATTCAGTAAAGTGTTAATGTGCCTTGTAGACTTTGGGTTTATTTTTAACAGGCTGCTAAAATCCCAAGTGTAATTGTCCAGTACCTGAACATCATTCAGTCGTGTGCAGGAATCATTAAAATGACCATTGCATAATGTGAGAAAGGTTAAGTGACAAGAGAGAAGAATTGCTACACGTGCAGCATTGTTTTATGTCTCGCGCCGGTGCATGTAAATGTTGCGGAAATTATATCCCGCTGTGTAGAACTAAAGCAGAATATTGGTAGCAGAAACAACAGGGGAAAAAAAATTCATAACTTCTCGCAAAGCTGGCCGGCACGGCCCGTAGACGTTTCAGCACCTCTTCCTCGTGGACAGCGACAGATTTAGAGCAGGCATGTTGATGGGCCAGCTCCAGAAATTAAATGAAGCTGCCTAGTTTCTCTTGCTGCCAAAGTTGTGTTTGATTGCTGCACAACAAGGAAGTCATCACTTAGAGTACGGCATTAACTTTTTTCTTCTCACATTTAAAGTTAATGAACAGCATAGCTTAAAATCTGAATTATTTCTCCGCGTAAAATGATGTAGTTTTTGGCTCTTCGCTTTGACAGTGAAGAATAAGACTTGTGGCTTTTCAATACTTAGTATCTACAGCATGCTAGGTATTATGTCTTTATTTCTTGATTACATGACCAGAATCCGCTTTTTTCCCACTCATCCTTTCTTCACTCTCTCACAACCCATTATTTTGAAAGGGAGCGATAAAATAGTCCCAAAAGGCTGATAGCATATCACCATGTTAGCAGAGGGATCACCCATGTACTTCAATCACTCTCATAACTACTGCCATTAAACCAGGCGTACAGCATGCCTGACTGACAGCCCTGTCTCTGAGGGAAACAAATCGGGCCGGGCCAGCCTCCCGACCCCCAATCAATATGCCAGCCCAGCTGGGACCAGTGCCACCAATCACTCTGTCTGGAGAGGGACGGAGACAAACAGGATGCCCGAGAACTTGACTCGTGCAGTGTTTAGCTGTAACTGTGTTGAAAGACAACATGGCTGAGAAAATGTCCAAACATCCCCCGAGGACAGGAGTGTGATGTTAAAGGCGGAAAAGTACACTGCTACAGTTCACTGAGTGATGCTCGTGTACAGTGAGTTGAATTTCTCTTTGCTTTTAAAATATATCTCTATTGTACAGCCATAAACGAAAAGCCTAAGCAACAAACAAGACATGTTCTATTCATATGTGTGTGTGTGTGTGTGTGTGTGAATGATGTTTATTCTTTCACAAGAGAACCCCATTCCAAAAAAACACAGGAGATATTAGCAGCTTGCATTCACTCCATCTGTAGGATAAATTGAAAAGTGCACCATAAACTAAAAGCCTAAGCAACAAAGAAGACATGTTCTATATTGCATGTCAGATTTCTTTTCCTCCTTAAGCTTAAAAACGCAGTGTTACTGTTAAAGCGCTCATCCCTCTCCCTCTGGCCTGCTACTTGTAGCGAGTGGTGATTTATAAAGCCATGGAGAGGCCGACGTCCCCCCTCCAATGGGGAGCGTCAATGCGTAATTACTTTGGAAGATGGATGGGGCCCATCCAGGCTGTCCTGGACCCTGAGTTAAATCACAGCCCCCCCTCTTTCCTCAGGGTTCACGTACACTCACAGAAACAGCCAACATCTCAGCAACGAGCATTGCTCTGTTTCACCCGTTCCTATTGGTTCTCGCTCATACACCTTCTCCTTGTGCGCCTTACATCCATCTAACAAGACCAGATGCCAGAGATCGGGTTCATTTCCCCTCTGAGGGCGAATATATATATATGTACATAAATTATATATTCTATATTTTTTCATTATTATTAGTGTTTGTATATATTTCATTGTGCTGAATGTCTTCAATATATTAGATATTTATACAATTTTTATTAGTGAATGTATAAACAGTATTTATATTTCTGCAAGATTTAAATATCTTAAAAAAAATGACAAATACATTTTAGGCTTAATAATAAGAAATGTGCATTGCACACCAAATAAAGTTTAAATATTTAATTATGATTTGTACATAAGTAAAGAATAAGTCAAAAAAATATGTTAATTATCAACCTCTTGAGTAGGAAATGTTGTGAATGTCAGAGTAAAATGATATTCTTGTCATCAAGTCAGTTGTAGTGTCCAGAAAATTATTTTTTATATAGAATAGTGTGCATTTCTATTCACAACTTTCACATTTTATCAGCATCCGTGTACCTGAGAATCTTTGTTGTGACAACGCCGTGTTCTACCAGCTGTAGGAACATCATACAGAAACACCATGTGTACAACCTCTCACGACCTCTCTAACTGCATATAGTCATCCATTTTTAAACCTGCGTATAAGCACTGTACTCATTCATACGGAAGCGCACACAGATGCATGTATGCGCCACTGGGGAATTGGTCTTTTTACCCAAAGCTCTGTCTTCTGCCTCCCTCTGAGCTCCTCGGTTAGGGCCAGTTAGTTTGGCTAGCGCTGAAGGTTTAATCCCTCCCTCAGAAAGCTGTGGGTGCCTCTAAACAGAAGAGAGTGGCCTCGGGAGACTGCAGCCTGGCTCTCCTCTCCCGTCTCACTCGCTTTCATGTGTGGGTTAACTCGCTGAGGTGGGAGGATCGGCGAGGGGTGCTGGCGAGAGATGGAGCTGCTTTTTAAGCCGTGGATGTGTGTGGGGTCTGCTGGGGAATTTGGCATTACTGTCTGCATGTAGTTTGGCAGGCCTAGACTGTACAGGGGCTGGATTTAATGATGCCAGAGAGAGAATTTGATACAAAAGACAGAATAAGAGGAAAATCTGTGTTTCTTGGTGCATAGACAGTCAACTCTGATGCAACCAGGATCCACCAAAAAAAAAAAAGATTTGCTTGAAGCCTGAATGTATAATGTAGTATAAAGCTAATTTCCTTATAGACCTTATTCAAGGTAGACACCGTTTAATCGTTTAAAAATGAAAACGGCTGTGGAAGAATATATACTGTACAGTCTGTTACATGGGTTGTGCTCTTGTCAATCATAATAAAATGTGGAAATTTTTAAGTACAAGTACAAAATAATTTCGGAAAAGTAGTTATGAAATCAATAAATCTGCAATGTTCATATCCTCGATTTTATTCAGTATGAAGTGAAAACTAGTTAAATGAAGCCATTATCCTGTCTAAAGACCTATTCACACCAAGGACGTATTTATATAATTGTAAACTGTTCATTGAACATACTATAGTGCACTTTACAAACGGATGTTTTTTGATCCCCAAATGGCGGCAGATGTATATGTATGTCTGTGTGTGTGTGTGTGTGTGTGTGTGTGTGTGCATACAAGAGAGGCAGCTTTGTATTACAAAAAAATGTAGTACAAAAATAAAACTTCCAATATTACAAAATATAACATTAAAACATCTATAAAGCACTCCTTTTTTTTAAAGAAACATTGACAGCAGCAGACTAAAAAGTAACGTTATGATTCCAAGCGAACTGTACCATTGCCAAAATGTTGCGTGTAAACTCTGCTAATCACTGATTGGTCGCAGAGAATTGTTATTACCCGTGTCACTCAACTTGCTACACAAAACACTGGACCTGCTAGATTCAAATCAGCACAGCCAGTGAAGGATCAAACAAGCCCACCTCTTTATTAACAACCAAAAAATTGCCTGTTTCATGGTCTTTTGAGGAAGTACAGACGTTCATTTAGTGACATGTGTATAATCCTACCCACTTAAAGCAGTACTAAACTGCAGTGGAAAGGCAAACCAAGCCGAGCCAAGTTGTACAACACAGGCCTCACACTGTCCGAATCCACGTTTGCTAGTTTGACGCCAAGAAAAACTGTCTTTTAAATTAATGGTCCATTTTCTTAATTGGCTACCCCACCCAAAATTAACATTTTGTCATTAATCACTTGCCCCGGTGTCATTCCAAACCTGTAAAAGGCAAGTAAGTAAGACTGTCAAGGTCCAGAAAAGTATTTGATCAGGGGCCGGTTGCATAAAAGGTTAAGACTAGTCTTAAAAGTTAGCTAAAATTTTTCTTCAAGTACATAAAAATGCATATTAGTCTAAGTCTAGTTGGTCAGACTAGCTCTTAAGACACTGTCTTAACATGAAGGCTAAGTTTATGCAACTGGCGCCAGGTAATAGTTTGTCATTGGCGCAGTCTATTTTAAATTCCTCAAAATAGCAACACACTAACAATGTGCCTGAACACACTTCATTTTCAGATCAGCACAAATGGGCGCAAATGCAACAATGGTCCGCGGGACATGAAAATTATAACTGCGTTGGGTTGAAACTAGCAAAAAGCACTTGCGTCACATCTGACTTCACATTGCGCGAGTGTATGATAGGGCCCACAGTCTGTATGAGTCTTTAGCGATTAATCAGTTTTCGAATTTCAAGTAAATCTTGAGCTTTGGTGACTGATGATCCAAAAAATGCAAAAAAAAGTTAATTATTAAAAAGAATAACTGGACACGAATTCAAAAGTAAAGTGCATAGCTTAAATAGTTACTACATGAAGTTATAACTTTGGAATAAACATAAAGTAAACACATACTATTTATTAAATAAATGTAAAGAAAAATATAACTGGGACATATATATACATTTAGTTTATATACATTTTAGTTTATAATAAAAAAAAACAACAACATATATATATATTTGAGAACCCTGCCTTCTCAACTCCAAACGCCACTGAATACTACAGCCTCTTTTTTTTTTTTTTTTTTTTTAGCAAAATTCAGCTATTATGCTAATATGTTTTATTTCTTTTATTTCATTGTTCGAATATTAGCTGAAAACATTCATGCACCGTACAATGAAAGCAGATGCTGCTACGGGGAGTGAAAGCGATGCATTTTCTCTCTCTCTCACACACACAAACGCTCACACACAACCCACACAACGAAACAGGACAGTTTGTCCTCATGTGGTGTAAAAAGGTGGGATTGAAACAAATTGGTGTAAAAGGACTTAATAAACTAAAAGGCAGTGCTGTGAATAAGCCATGAGTCACGGCAGTCAGCTGTAGGGTAGGCGTTACAGACCAGACTGACTAATGAAAAACATACAGTTTATTAACTTACCTGTCCTCATTGAACTCTTTTAGCACATCAAGTAAAATTTAAAGGTGACATTAAATTAGGAAATTAACAAACGTATTAGTGGAACCATACACGTAATCAGCTTTATATTTATCTGTGTCTTTCCTCTAAAAGGATGCTGGTTTCCATGGTGATGTATTGATTGTCTGACCAAACAGAGGTTGAGATGTGTGTGTGGTTTTTTTTTTGTTTTTTTTTTTATCTTTTTGTTTTTCACACCTATCTGTCTTCCCGCTGGGTCATGTCCTGAGTCTCCTTCAGTCATTCATCGATAGCTTCTCCTGCTTCGTTAAAGCCTTCTTTAATGACTTTTATTTGATTATTCATGAGTTTGTTTAGTTGATTGTTTTTTATCATGCTGTGACCTGGGGGGTGCATTTTGGGAAATAAAACCAAAGTGTGCACACAACCTTGCATAGAATACAATACTAGCATACTGTTTAATGCACAATATACTCTAAATATTATATTTAGAGTATTTATGTAATTATACATACTGCTTACACACACACACAACACACACACACACACACTTATAAATATAATCAGATTATACACAGGAAATTATATTTACATCTGAGATGGTTATTGC
>JAUYWG010000044.1:7194091-7225455 GCA_034779775.1 Enteromius afrohamiltoni
CCACATTTTGTCTATATCATACACAGACACACACACACACACACATATATATATATATATATATATATATATATATAACTTTATCATTTTAATGCTGCAGAAAAATAGTTTAAATATAAAGAAAATTACCTATAGAAGTATAAATAAATACTAATTGCTGTTCATATTTTTTCTGATTGCATTAGGACAGGAAATCAACTGGTGTGCATTGGATTGTGGGATACAGTGCTCAGTATTAACATGCCTCGCCTACTTTTTGGAAAAGTAGTAGATCATTCATGAATCTTGGAAACTTGCTTACTGCAGAAATGGTTAAAGCAGTACGGTAGTATGCCGTTTCAAACACAGCCTGATCCATCTCCGTTTATCTTCTTTGTGGCCAGAAACTTGCTCGCTTGTTATTTGGGGTGTTGGGAAACAGTTTAGTGTTATCACAGTTAAGCTGGACTCAGCAAGACCCCCATGAATAGCTCTGTCTGGCACACACAAAAATACTCGCACATACTTTTTAGCAGGCTGAACAGAGGGAATTGTGGGATAAGGCTCTGAACTCACAGATGATGACAGTGCAATGTCTCAGAGTAATTATGGGGTCACCCTGAAATTAACACAGAAACATGAACTCCCATTCTAAAATGATTGTTCTCACGGACAGCTTAACCTCCAGCTCCAATGGCGCTGTCAAGAACAGATCAGCTAAGAATAGATTTAGCTGCAAATCATTCCAGACTTCCCTCAGTCAGGGTATTACAGTTTGGAGTGGATTAACTAGGAATAGATTAATAAAGAATATCATTAAAAAAAAGTCGAATTACTCCATACTAGATATTACTGTAAGCCAGAAGCTACTTTAAAACTAGCTTGCCAAGCTGCATTCTGCTCATCATAAGGAAAAGAGGATACACTACACCAGTGGTTTTCAATCCTGTTCCATGGGACCCACTGCTCTGCACATTTTGCATGTCTCCCTTATCTGACATACTCATTTGAGTTCATGGAGCTCTTTCTTAATGAGCTGATGATCTGAATCAGGTGTTTAAATTAGGGAGACATACAAAATGTGCAGAGCTGCGGGTCCCCAGGAGAAAGTTTGAAAACCACAGCACTACATTACAAGCTGCTAATAAGCATCAGCTAACTATCTTTTTAAATAGAACTTAGCATTTCTAACTTAATCAGAGTCATATCTTGGCACACACAATGTGAGGGGTTTTAAATAAATAAATAAAAACTATAATTGAGTTGAAAACATGATGAACTGCAGCATTTAGCAAAGTATTCTGCTATAATCAATTGAGTCAAATCAATGACTTTTAATTTGTTTTAGGCTGCTTTTTATCTTTCCATGTATTGTCCAGTATGGAAGAGGACATTTATGGGGGTTCGTTTGTTTATTGCTCCAGCTTGGCAGTAAAGTTGCATGCGCAAATGTGAAGTTAAAAAGAGTAGACATTAAAAGGGTAGCAGATACACAAAAGATTGGAATTATTTAGATCATAGGATCCATTTACACTTTAAAATAGACTACACTATGGATGTTTTTTTTATTTTTTATTAGAAATATTTAAAATTTACAGGGTTAGTTCACCTCAAAATGAATTACTCACCCTCATGTCGTTCCAAACCTGTAATCTTCATCTTAAGTCCGACCCTTCATAGACAGCAATACAATTGAAATGATCCCTGATCTAGAAATGTGATAAATGCGTAAAACAGTCCGTGTGACATCAATGGATCAACAAACTATGGTGGCCAATTTCTTTGTGGTGTGGCGATTTGGTGGTATTGCGCACTACTAGGCCACCATAGAAAACTATTCTCAGCTTGGTTCATATAATTCCTATTGACACTGGACTGGAGTACAGCAGGATTTTACCGGGGCCCAGTAAAAAAAGTCTAGTGACCTCTGTTTTCCACGCAATCAAAAGTGACCATTTATACTTTGTTATTATGATGAACAATTTGGGCAGAACATTGTTAACCACTTCCCAGCTTTGTCAGTCTGCTGTGAGATACAGATGGTAGGTTTTTTCATTTTTTCTCATTCAGAATTCCATTTCACTTGTCACAATATGTCACAATGCTAGAATACAGTCGCAAGATCTGTTTCAAGCTAATTTTACGGGAAAGCCAAATTAGTACCATTCATTGGGCAAGAAAAGGTCCACAGAACTAACTTTCAAACCAAGAAGCTTTCTGTTGGTCGATGCAGATTAAAATTCAGACCTGCAAAACTAATATCCGAGGAAATCTTTCACCCTTTGCATGGAATTTTGCTCAACAACATTAGTTGATTGTTGCTGCCCTTTTTTTGGTCATTTTTGTTGACAGCTAAGCGACTGCTAAGTACTTTTAAGGTTAATTCAGACTGCCCCAATGTTGGCATTGGTTTGATTATTTTTGCGATTAAACATGAACTGAAAAGTGGCATACAGTCATTTGCTGATCTGTCTGTCTGTGCAATGTGAAGTAGGCTAACCTTTATTTAGCTACTCGCTAACATTGTTGTTACAGTGTAATTTGTGCATTCGGTTTGCTTGAGAATTGTGCTGGATTGTGTGTGGACATATGTTAGGATGCTTTTTCCAAACGCTGAGTTATTTTTCTCATGTTGACATGACAGCTAATGTTGCACAAATAATCCCATGTGTCTTTTAGTGTGTTCTGTGCTTAGTTAACCGCCGACATACCCTGGTGGACCGGCTGAGTCTGACAGCCTGGCCAGAAGTCATGTCTACAGCGCCAGTGGCAGGATGTAAGGGTCTCGTGGTGGCCCATTTGTTCAAATGCCACCGCTCCGATGTGCCTTTTCACACTTGGCTCTGACCATTCGTCCGGCTGAACGCACCCCCGCGTCTGTCCAGAGGGCTGTTACTCCATCAAACAACCCTCCTCTCTGCTGTGACAGCAGGACAGAAGGTGCTGTGGGCACTCGTTGCTGACACAAAGTTAGACAAGGCTGTGGGCACCGTGTGCACAGATGGACCTGGCCCTGCTCAGCGCAGTTCACGCCGAGATTCCCAGCACAGATGAATTAATGCCAGATATCACATTCATGTGAAAGGAACGGCTCATTATTAAAAAAAAAATGCTCTAGAACAATCCATATGTGTTTGAGATCGTATGTGTGGTCATTGCTGCGCTTAAGGGCTTTTAGACCCCCGCTCCGCCAGACAGGAGCCAGGCTGCGTTATTGGCTAATGTACAGGCCATGAGAGCTTCATGTCTTTATTAGAGACTTCATCTCAGTCCTTTAGTACTCTAGCTCAAGGCTTCTCATTATTCACTTTGAATGACTGTGACGTTTACCTCAGTGTCCGAGGTGGGTGATAGTAGAGTAGAGACGACCCTAGTAAAAAAGTAATACGTTTAAAACACATTTATTTCATGCAATTTAGGGGTATTTACTGACATACATCAAAAATGCTATCCTATGCATTCTCATGTGCGTTCAAACCCATAAGACCTTCGTTCATCTTTAGGACACAAAATATTTTTGATGAAGTCTGAGAGCTTTCTGACAGTCATGCAACTGACCCGTTCAAAGCCCAGAAAGGTAGCTCAAATCTTAACCTGTCCTCCAACCTATACGCTGGTGTAGATTGTTTGTCCATCGCTCCTGGAGAACACACATTATCATTAAATGTTGCACTATATCAAGCACTATAAACAATACTTAGTCATTCCCATTCACGTGTTTAGTTTATGATGAATGTGCCTGACTGATTTGTGTCACGATCGTTAATAGAGCCTTGCACTATTAAGAAATCTGCATGTCGCTAAAAAAGCACTTTCCATATTCACTCCATGTCACTAATTGGCACTTGACTGTCCCCCTGCAGTTGTCAGAATCGTGCTGTTCCCTCCGGGGTATTGTTTGGTTTAGGCGGTGCCAGATCCTCGGCAGGAGATTGTAGATGATGTACAGCAGCGGCTGATGGCTCAGGGCAGGCGGTCACACCTGGAGGTGATAGTAAAGACTTTAGACTGATGGAGAAGGTTGGAGCCGTTACAGGATCATGTAGCGAAGAGGTACTAAATTGTGAAGACTGAGACAGCGGTTGTTATCCGAGGTTGTTTGTGGATGACAGAGGTCGGACCTAGTTTGGATTTTACAGCTGGTGAATGGATAATGTTTAGATAAAGGATTGAAAAGATAAAAGGGTCTTTAAATGGGATTGTGTGATAATATTGTTAGGAGCACATAACAGAAATGGTTTTTGACATTTCATGAAGAAATCATGAGTGGTGCCTGGCCGAGGTAAAGTCATCTTTTTTTGTTGCTGTTGTTGTTGAATTTTGTTGACTGCTGACAAATGAGTTATTAGTATCTGTCGACACAGTAATTTATTTTTGTAGAGTAAAGATGTGTTTCATTCATTCATTCATTTAAAAGGCATTTCGAATTTGTCCAGAACACCCTGGCATGTTGTTGCTGTTGTTGACTTTATTATTTAATTTATTATATTTATTTTGTTATTAATGTTGATTATGTATTAATTATATCAACTACTGTAAAATTACATTTCAAACTAGTTTATTCATCATAAAATATAGGCTAATTGAGTGTAATCATTCAACCAGAATTCATAGTTTTATTTTTTTTTTAAAAAAAGGTTCATAGAATTATTTCAGGATTTTCTACTTCTATCTCCTTGCACAATGTAATTGTAATTGTAATTGTAAATAAATAATAATATTTAAATGTAATTTAAATTTACTTTTTTTAGATACTATTATAGTTTTTTTTTTATCAATTTACTTAGTAATATGTTTTGTAATTTTTAGATTCTATATTTTGTGCGCCTGTATAGTTTTTTCAATTTCATGTTTTGTTATTTCTGTAATTCTAGTTTCTACACTATATTGACATGATAAATGTTTCGTTTTAATTTGTGGTCATCATTTTTTGTTTCAGTTTTACTGGAAAGCATTTTGGTCAACATAAGTATTTTAAATGTGCTATACAAATACACTCAAAAACCAATTTTAGTTTAAGTTAACTATAATAACCCTGACATAAACTGCACATATATATTAAATGTGCATATACAGTATTCTTCAATTTTAGATGCATCATCATGTACCCTCTAAAGTCGTGTCTAAATGTTTTAAAATGTAGTGTTAAATACTCACTGTTCCTTAGAGGGTATCATTCAACATCTTACCCTAATAGTAAAGGTAGCTTTAGCAAGGACAAGTTTAATACTTGGCGAGCAGTACTAAAAGAGCATTATGATGTCATGAGAGAAGAATTATTTTGGAGAGAGATGGATGAATCTCTATATCTCATTGCCTTGGATTAGTGACTTTGCCCTTTGAGCCAGTTCTGGGTCACTTTCATATCGACTGAGCAAATGCAAAAATTCTGCTTGCAATTCAAATCATCCGTACGTGCCCTCGCAGGTTTTTATCGAACTCACCTCAAATGTTGCATTAATCTCCTGAATCTGCAGAACTAAAATGGATCTGAGCCCAAACCTGCTGCCGAACGCGTCGAGCATAAAGACCCGGGCCGAACGGGAAGTGTCCGTCAGAGTCACTTACTGTAGTGGACGGAGAATGAGCGGTGTGTTATTTCAACACAAAGTCCTCTCGATTAGGGTCTCTTTACATGCCCTTTTAGCATTGAGTGCTTTATTGGCATGTCCAGTAGGATTGCATTTCCTCCGAACGCACTGTTTCAGTCAAGGAGAAGCAGAAGAGGGGCGTACGTTGTTTTACTCACAGACTTACTGCTGCCCCTGAGGGCCTAACCTAGCCCACACGCAGCTAATCAACAAGGGCTTCGCGTGGGCTTTTTACACACAGCTAGACAATTTCAGATACGCAAACACACATTCGGAAAAAATGGTCTGTGAGTGATTTATGAACTGACCGTATCCAATTTTATCAATAAAGCTTTCCCTCAGAGAAACAGTGTTTGTGTAACTGTGTGTTCCGGATCAGCGATTGCATGCGGCCCCCACAGCACTAGGAAGTTCCCTGGTGTCCTTACTGGAAATGAAATATGTGCGTGTCCTCACCAATCGATTGAGTATTTTAGTCTTTGGTGCTTTCCTAGGATAGATTACAATCAATGAAACATCAGAACGTTTAGGTGCTAGTCTAATAATGGCTTAATTGCAGGCTCTGAATATCATTTAAAGTAAACAAAAAAATCCTTAACATTGATATTTAGGATTTGATTTGATTTGATTTTTCCATTAAATGTGTGAGCGAAACTCTAGTATATCAATCTGTTTGAGTTTGATTAAAGACAAACAGAATGATAATAATAAATAAATAAAGTGATAATAAGTAAGATAAATATCTTATAAAAATCTTGTTTTTTATTGTTATAATTTTTTATAATTTTAAGTTATTATTTAACCTGATTAAAATAACCCAACTGCAGTTTTTGTTTGTGATTATTATTATTGTTATTATTATTATTTAATCATTATTATTTGAATGCGCATGAAAAAACATGATTTTTGTGAACTGTTGAAATGTTATTAGTTTATGCAAATTTGCAAGTATATATATATTAAACACATGTTAAGTGTCTTGGTTAATATGATACTGATGCATTAAAATTATAAAACTAATAAGAAATGTGATAATAGTAAAAGGAATGATAAAATAATTGGATAAAAGTGTTTTTTTAACTGTTAAGTATGTCAAAATGTAACCCTTCTGTCACTTTCTTGCATGTCATCTCATATGCCCGTTTTGCCAATTTTTCATATCATTTAATATCTGAAGGGCACATTTTGTCCTGTCAGAGATCTTGATCACATGGCTGCGAGACATTTTCACTAGCTTACTGAGCGTATATCATAACAAGGGCCTGATCTTGATGAGCTCGGAAACCTTTTACCTGGGGAGCTGAGAGAGCATGCTGTCTTTTTCTTGCTGTCTTCATACGCTCTTGATTTATTACCACACGCTGGCGGTGATGTAACAGCACCTCAGCAGGTTATACGTGTGTTTGTGTGGCTGTGTATTTGAAGGTGGGGGGTCAACTTAAAACTGCATATTTATGAAGTTCAATTGCAGCCCCACCAGGCGAGGGTGAATCTTTGGCCTTAATTGTGTCTCATAAATATTGATAGGTTAGGATATTTTGGTGTTCCAACACACCCATCTATGCTCAGGCAAAAACAAGTTACTGCAAGGTCCTCAAATGTATTTTCTTCTGAGTTGATCTCTTCTGGTGTTTGGTAAGGTTTTCTTGTACTGTGAACTATCATTATTTTTTGTGTTTCTCAGAAAAAATACTGGTTGTATAGGTTTGGAATGACATTTGGGTGAGTAAATTTTCATTTTTGTTGACTAGCCCTTCAACCCAAGCTGATCCTAAGGAAATTGGAATGGAAGTCTCTCATTCTCAGATTCTGAGTTGATATTAGTGTCAGAAGAGGTTTAAATTGCAACAAATAGTGATGACTACCATTAGGAGCCTTATGAAACAGTTGGCCACACGTAACTGCTAAAAACCAAAATACAGCAACTTGGCGCAATCTTAATAATTGTACATTAGGAGCTTTTTTAAGTGACTACTTACTGTGCGTTCACACCGCCGCCGGCGAGAGCGTCAATGTTCGCCCAGACCGCCCTGCCAATGATGCAGTACATAGATTTTTAGGACGCTTTGACGTAGATTGATTGCTTGCCTTCTATTTAAAGGGGCCGCAAATCAACCAAACTTGTTAAATTCACATCGTGATGGATGATCAAGTTGTTGGGGTGCTAATAACTAATAGAACTAATAAGGTCGGAACCAAAGTTTACAGGACTGCGTTATCTGAAATCTGCTAAAGCGGTGGACTTCTACATTCTGACTAGTTGCCGCCTTAAAGACCTGATTTCAACTCTCCTTGACACTGTCGTCACCCAAGACGCGGCGCTGCTCGCTGCCTCTCGCCGCCGGCTCACATTGAAAACGAATGACTTCCGGCCACTTCCGGACGATCTCGCCGCCGGCGGTGTGAACGCACGGTTACAGTACATAATGCTAACATAAATTCATTTACTTCTTACCTAAGTGTTATTTGGAGTTCTTGATGTCAGTAAAGCTGAAATCAGCACGTCTCAAGTGTCTCTGATACTAAATCTGATTGTATTAGTAAATGCTATACTGTCGTTGAAAATGTTAGTACAGGAATATTTGGTTTTGAGCTCTGGATTTTGACAGACACAAGGTCATGAGAAGGTTGCGTCAAATCCAGGGTTTTACTCATCTTCTGCTATTGGTGATTTTCCACTCCAGGTGTTTTGTGTCCAGGTTTGGTGCTTTTTGGATGATTAGCTGTGCTTTGGTTGCCATGGAGATGCAGAGTACTTGAAGAACAGCATTTGCTAGATGGTTCTGACTTCGCTCTTGACTCTTGATTTCTTTGTAAAATCTTCCAGCTCCTGCGAGAATGCTGCCCAGATGTATCTGTTTTTCCTGTGCAAACATACATGTTTTTCTTCTGTTCGGATTGGCCGTGTTTTCTTTGCGTCTGTGCACACATTTACTTTTGCATACATTTACTTCTCTATAAAGTCTCCAGGCTTTGATCAGCAGAACGGAACAGTTTGCTCAGGGCCTGTGAGGAGACATTTATTTCATTCTCGATTTTGTCGATGTAGATCCTGGGACAACGGTTGTCACTTTAAAACAGTTCTACAGCCCTCATGGTGTCCAAACTACACTCACAACTCCCACACACATTGGCATTCTGCTATTGAGAAGTCAGCCTACGTCTTTTCAAAGTTTGACTTGTGTCTGTTGGCAGTCAAATACATTTTTTTTTGGTCCTTAAACCCCATCTGACTGTCTAATATAAACTCGCAAAATCTTGTTTTTATTCTGTAGATTTTTGCAAAATTCAGAAACAACTTTGAAATGGTCACATTTTCTTCATGTTAACATGTAAACAGACATTTAATAAGCTGATAAGGAATTTTACAGTCAACACAGAGCAACATCAGCTTTCGTGCCAGCTAAGTTGTGCTTAAACCATTTATGGCACTGTTTAAGATGTTTAATACTCTTTTTACCATATTTAAATCCATACCACATATTTTTCTTATGCCATTTTTTACATAATAAATTTTACTGTCTGGTTGTACCGAAGATGCACTGTGACGAATTAGCACTGAAATTTGTGGACACAGTTATTTTTGTGCTTGACCTTATTGTATATGCATTTGCATTTGAGTTACCCTCTCAGCAGCAAAATTTATGGAATGAGAGTATTCAAATGAATCACACAATGCATTTTACTTTTTAATGCCCAAACAAAACTTGTTTTAAACTATTTTTGAAAGAACAACAAGGAAAGAGAATGCATGGTAGAAGGGAAATTATTTTTTTTACCACATGTATTCAGAATTATTATATTTAATATGCCAGAAGAACACATTATCAATTTGGATTCAATTCTTCGCAAATCTTGTTTGCCAAGCCATAAATTAAAGACATCTTGGAACTCTTAACTACAGTAGGAATCACGCAATACCAGCACTATCAAAATATCTAGCAAACGTTTTTTTTGTTCTTCTTTATTCTTTATTGCTGCCCTTGTTAAATTGCATTGGTCGATATAAATGAGATGTTGTGTCTGTGTTCTTAATTTGCACATTGTTAGTAAACCACCGGCAAAAATTTCCCCTACCATCTGTGCTATTTTGGATTCGCGCTAATTTGTCCCATAATGCGTAAATCTTATGCTTATCTTATGCTTAATGTCTAAAATATTATGTAGCTTGTATCATATTGTAGTTTAAGATACTCTTCGTAACAGCGTTATTATTGTTATTTGAATATAAATTATTTAAACATCTTTTTTTAATTGTTAATAATCATTTTAGATGGAAAAGGTTAGCTTAATAAACTTAAACAAAAATATTGCCAAGTAAGCTTTCTGAAACAAGTTGAATCTGAAGTAATAAAATGACTAAAACATAAATAAAAAATAAATTAAAGCTAAATCAACAATGTAATTAATAATAGAACATACTGTAAATAATGCTAAAATAACACCACTTGGTAATGGATGCCTCTAGTGTGCATCTATTTTTAAGCACAGATACACGCTGTCCACTGTAGATTAGTCATTCTGGAAGCAGTTTCCAGGCCCAATTGCGTATGACATCATCGTTTTTGAATCACTGATTCCTGCTACCCTGTATGACTCCAGAATTAAGTGTCTCATTATAGGTCGATTTTAAATTGGCCTGTCTCTGTACACTCAGTCCCCGTTCGTAACATCTTTTTGTGCCAAAATGGCTGTAAATGCTTCCATCGCATTCCTCATAGATCATTATGTCATGTGATTAATTCCCGCCTGTAGATGTATGTCTTTAGCTTAGTGGGGGTGGGGGGGTGATTTTGTCATAGACTGTCAGGAGCAGACCGTTATTACGCCCAAATGCCCCCATCGACTCTAGCGAGATTGAAACTAGCACGACTAATTCAAGTGGAACGGAGGGGAGGCAGGAACCAAGAATCTAGACCAACGGCACGTCGGGGGGAACTTAAAATGAACACACTTGGTGCTGTCATCTCCTCCGAGGGAGTCAATTAAGCAGCACACTCAGTATTTCACACCCAACGGTACTCGAGCGTGAATGTGTGCCGTTGTGGCGCACCTCTCGATGATGTGACAACACGCTGGAGAGAACGGCCCATGGTCCAGATACGCATCTGTAATTATGCGCCTTAGAGAATACTCCAGAAAGAGGAGATATTTCAACCAAGATATTAAACAAACATTAAGAGAAAGATTATATACAGTGGAACAAATGATATTTAATTAGATTCATGTTTCACATGTTTATGGTTGATATGATTTTTAAACCTCAGGCAATACAGTAATTACCTTTTATTGTGTTCAGTAGTGTTGGTATGCATGTTTTACTGTCAGCAGTTAATGATATCTGTCTTTCTGCCTCTGTCTCTCTCTCCCTGTAGGAAACTAATGAGCAAATCGCAATAGAAGAGCATGTTGCACTAACATCAGGATGAAGTTCTTCACCGCTCAGTGCCAGCAGGACTCTTCTGTGCTCCACTGAGGATACACACACCCTCACTTTCACAAAAAAGCCCTTTACTTCAGCGTCAACGGAACGGCCTGAAGCTCCTCACCCTTGTCTGTTTCATATTCGTCACCCATCGCTGGGGCACCGCTCACCCTAGCCGAAGCATGTCACTGGTGGGCGTGGCACGATCGCGGCGGGAGACGAGCCGCTTCTGCCCGCGTCGTATATCAGAAACTTGTCTGGTGTGGCTGCTGGGCTTGGCACTTCGCCTAGCGCTGTCCTCCTGCCAACGGGCAGACCTCACCGCCGCCAAGCACCCTATGGTCACCACAGGCTATGGGAAGCTTCGGGGCGTACGCAAGGAGCTGAACAATGAGATTCTAGGTCCGGTCGAGCAGTACTTGGGCGTCCCCTACGCCACCCCGCCAGTAGGCGAGAGGCGCTTCCAGCCCCCGGAGGCACCAGGCTCCTGGCAGGAGATCCGTAACGCTACCCAGTTTGCACCAGTGTGCCCACAGAACATCCACGGGGTGCTGCCAGAGATCATGCTTCCTGTATGGTTCACTGACAACCTGGATGCTGCCGCAGCTTATGTACAGAACCAGAGTGAGGACTGTCTTTATCTCAACGTCTACGTTCCGACAGAGGACGGTAAGTTTTCCTACTCACTTTAAACACAAGAAAACATAGCATGTTCATCCTCCCCAGTTAGTGATTGGGAGCCCTGTGTTCACCTCAAGTGATTTTGTCCTTTTCCAGAGCTTACTGTAGTATTGTGGGGTACAGAGAGATTACATGACGTAAAACAGAGGATTCAAACTCATTTACAACCATTACACCTCCAAATAAGACAATTTCTTCATAACCCGTTCTCCAGATAACCTTGGGATCCTTCTCATTTTGTTCTTCTATAAAATAAGCTTATCTGTTGCTTGTAATCGCATATAGGGTTTAAGTTAGATTACCTTCATTTACTGCATACAAAACGGTAGTTGCCAGAGATAAAGAGAGCAAGAACTCCTTCAAGTGCAAGAGATATTTAACATGCTCCAGTCAGTGATTGTTACTGAAACTGCACAGGCAACAATCTGAGCATGTGCTAAAGCCTCTGAAAAATGGGCCTCGCTGCAGTTTGTAAATGGGTTGTGCAGAGACTGCTGGGTAATGTCTCACTGTGCCAGCTCTCAAAATGGGTTGTCATAGTCATTGGAGTGTGGCAGGCAATGCGTGTTTGTTCCAGAGATGAAAGCTCTTCAGTGATGAAACCATATACACAGGAGGTCTTCTAATGCTAATAGCACTTTTGCGTTTTAGCAACTCTGTGTACTCGGAGTGTGTTAATGTGCCTGTCCATTACAGTGAGTCAGTAAATCAGTCTTCCTTAATTTGTAGATATACATTCACTAAGTGCTGTAGATTACACTCGGAAGATGCATCCATTGCAGGAGTGATTCTACAACTTCAGTCTTGCAGCAGCTCAAATGATAGAGAAATACTTAGAGATCACAGGTTTGAATCTTGCTCTAGCTTTGAAAATAAGATCGGTTGTCAGTTTACACTTTATTTTAGACATTCAGCTAACTATCATTGGAGTATTAGTAGACTGTTAGGTTAGGGTTATTGTTAGGCTTAGTAAAATAGGTTTGCTGACTTTGTGTTAAGGGACCATTAAAATAAAGCTTTAACGGTAACATTTTATTTTACAGTTACACCTATTATAATATTAGCCAGTTATTAGCGCTAAACACAAATTAATGCCTTATTTTACATGACCTTACTCTACATCCCTAACACCTGCAGCAACTTAAAGGGTTAGTTCACCCAAAAATTTAAATTCTGTCAGTAAATACTCACCCTCTTGTTTTTTCCAAACCTGTAAGACCTTAGTTCATCTTCAGAACACAAATTAAGATATTTTTGATGAGATAAGAGAGCGACCCTCTATAGACAGCAATACGACTAAAAAGATCCCAGGTCCAGAAACGTAGTAAAAAGATCTGTAATTTGCCTGATTGACATCAGTGGCTTAACTTTTTTAGTTTTGCAATGCTATGAGAATTGTGATAAGAAAACAAAACAACATAATTCACTCAACCATTCTTCTCCCCTGCCTTCCGCCATTTTAGAAAGTATCACAATCAGGTGCAAACAACCGCAGATTACATACAGGCACATGCTTTGCCCCGGATGTAAACAAGGCTGATTACATCAAAAATCCATTAAAGCTTACATATGCATTGCATTGTGATACTCTCTAAAACTGCAGAAGATGTAAGTCACGGGAGAAGAATAGTTGAGTAAATTAAGCTATTTTTGTTTTCTTTGCACAAAAAAAGTATTCTCGTAGCGTTCTCAAAGCTGAAGTTGTTTTTTCTACGTTTCTGGATCTGAGATCATTTCAGTTGTGTTGGTCAGATGGCTCTCCAATTTCAGCAAAAATATCTTAATCTGTGTTGCAAAGATGAGCAAAGGTCTTATGGGTTTGGAACAACGTGAAGGTCTGTAATTAATGACAACATTTTTGTTTTGGGGTGAACTAACCCCCAGAATGTATTGAGGGAAAAGTCTTAGTTAATAGTTAACGAGTGTTACCTATTCTAAAGGGTTACCATCTTAACATACAGTCTTCTAATACTCTAATGGCAAATGTTTAATAATTGAAAAGTTACTTAGAGTTCTGTCAAGACAGCTATGGGACCGAGTTTGGCCTCAGATCTACTATGCTGTGGCTAAGTAGTTGCTACTAGAGCCAATACAACCTCAGACACATTGCTATGAGCATGTAGGAAATACTGCTGCTGCATACTAACGTACATGAAATAACCCCATTGTCATATTTTATATACATAATATCACCCCATGGCAGATACAGGTGGAGCTGGGGAAGTTGGAGGGTTTCTGTTGTGCGCTGCAACTGAGTTTAATCAAAGACTGCTATATTTAGTATTGTATCTAAAGTGTTAGAGATTGTCAAGTACTGTATATCTACTGTTAACAAGACAACATCATTTTAAAGTCAATGTTTAGTCATATTTCTGTATAGGAGAAGAAATTGCAGCATTAAACACCTAATTTGTGCCTTTTCTTTCCTCATCAGCTTTCTTAGCAGTTTTCGGCTGTACATCCACATGCAAAAATCATAAATAATAATGAATGAGATAAATAATTAGTGATTAATCTTAATCTAAGAGAATTTTCACACAGCAAACTTGGAAACATCAAAAACTCAGAGTTAGTTACACAAGAGTTCAAAGAATCAGCTTCTGTGAACAGAAATAGATTTTTCCCTAATAAGAAATAATAATCAAATCTGGGCCACATAACAAGAGAAGATTTTTTTTCATAACTATGAAGATGAATTGCATGTACGGACAAGGGAGTCTGTGAGCATGTGTTTTATGTGTATACGGTTGCAGTATTTTCGCAGACAGCAATGCAGTGGATCTGCAGTATGCATGCAGACGTATGACCGCATTGAAAGTGTGTAAATTCTTCAGACGGGACTTTGATGCTGCCTTTGCAGTGTTAAGATGGGTCTACAGCGCTAACAAACGCACACACAAAACCGTCTTGTTCACAGCAACCCAGAAAAACAGTTCCTCCACAGTAAGTGATTAATGCATCCGACAGTGTTGTGGAGGTGTACACGCTCTCCACACTCATCGCTTCCCATGTTTATGTGTGCCAAGCGCCGCTGCGCTGCTAGTGAGTCTTATCAAAAAATCGTCCAGCACACACTCACTGACGGGGATTCCTACACAGTCACTGCGCTGAGAATCATTCACAGGTTTTGGGAAGGATTTAATGGATCCGGACTTGGCATTGCGCTCCATTTCAGTTTAACATTTGGTGGGTGTTTAGTGTGGGACTTTTGGACATGTTGGAGGGGATGTGAGTGTAGTTTACAGCCAGAGGATTAGAAGGAACTGTAATTATCTCATCTATCTATCCATCTTGCTCGTTCACTCTCTCTTTCTCATGCATTTACTAACTTTTTGTAGAAGCATCATATATATGATGATCCTCTTCCTAAAGCCCATATATGCTAAAACGTGTTCTACTGAAAATATTGCGATTACTATATTATAAAAAAAATAATAATAATAATTCAGCAGGATCTATTGACTCTATTATTGCACAGACAGATAGATGGATAATTATAAAATTCAAATGGCAAGCAACATCTCACCTCTAATCTTCTCTTGTATTAGAACATAAAAGTAATAACTCTCTCTGTGAATTTGAAATTGAACAAATTAAACAAATCAGCCACAATTAGTTTAGTCAGTTCATGTGATTAATGCTTAATTGGAAATGCTAATTCTAGGCTACGTCCAGTTGAACAGCCAATATGGTTTCATTTTTATTGCGCCGCTTGCAAGGCTGCTTTATATTGATATACCTAAATATTTCGGGAGGTATTCTCACACGGTTAATTGCATCTGCCGATAGTGCTGTTTATTTGCTCATTCTGCTTACTTTGTTTGGTGCCAGATGAGGCAAATGTTTGGTTTGTCAGCCTATTTTTATCCACCTCTTCTCATTTCTGCTATTTCAGCTTCATGTATAGACTTCAGTGAGATTTGTTGAATGAATCGAAATGACTAACTCATAGTCGTTGTGTTTTTTGTTTCAAAAATGTAACCAAAATGTTTTCTTCTCTTTAAACTCCAGAGACCGCACAGAAGCCACATTATGCGTGTTGATTCGAACACACAGCCGGCAATGTCACGACAAAGCCAAAGTTTAAGGATTGCAGTGTGGCATTTTGTTTACGCAGACCGAAAGCACAAACCTAAAACATGTAACACTATTCTTTTTCTGCCGTACAAACACTGGTGTTTCCTTCAGGCATGTGGCATTTGAAAAAAAAACCGTGACGTACGACTGTGCTTCAGAAGCAGAGGTGGGGCCGCTTCCCGGTCACGTCGGTGGAAATTTGATTTCACCCAGACGTGTTTTGTCATGCAGATTGAAGCGTAACGCTCACTTCTCTTCATTCAAGGCTGCGCTCCAAATAAAAAAATCCTTAGACAATCAATAAGGTGCGCGGCTAAACAAAAATGGTAACAGTTCAATAGGCAATTGAAGCTTGGCAGTATTATATAAAAGTAGATTCGCTCAGGTTGGGAGAATGATGTATTTGGTGTAGGTAAATAAAAAAATAACCAGTTGGTTGACTTTGCAGAAGAACTATGGTCTCAATAGCTTTTGATGCAAGAACAAACCTCAAACTAATGCTACTATTTCTGCCGTCCTTGCAGCCCTTGATCGGGTGAAAATTGGATCAGGATTCTTCTGCAGGGGAACGAGAGATAGAGAGAATGAAACAGAGAGGCAGCGAGGGAGAGTGTGTGTACATAAGATGCATATGCTGCTATTGTCTTCTCATTCTCCTCTAATTGGCACAACTATATAAGATTTGCTCTATTGTTTGCTTGAAAGGAGAGGTTTCTGCCACTGTGGGCCTGCTGGTAAGGCTGCTGTGATAGAGATGCTGAATTATGGCCCAACGCTGATCAATATTCAATCAATAATGCTGGTGATTGATGACCCCGCCGTGACACACAAGCATGCACACACTGGCCATGCTCCTCATCACCATTCTAGTGCAGAGTTTTCGAACAAGCAAGCTCGGTATGTACAAAATATCTTCAAATGATATCCCAATAAATGTCAGGAAATTGGCAGAATCGCATAGCAATTTCACAGGGACAGGATTTCTGATTTAATGACAAGGAATCTGTTGTATCTGGAGTTAGAGATCAGGTTTCAGTTTAAAAACAATCCAGAAAAGACGGGACAAATTGCAAATTAGATCTCTCTAAAGGTGCACTCAGTCATTTCCAATAAAATGTTGGACGCAGTAATATCAGTAGCCTAATAAAAGCTATTTTATTTTAAAAAATCATGCAAAGCAATATTATGGTTGATAATATTTATGGTGAATTGGTGTTATTAAATCACCCACAATAACAGGTGTGGGAAAGGTTGTCATCCCTATTCCAGTTATGATAGGAATATGACTACTAAAAAGATTTTAGTGCATTGGTATTTCAAAAAACAATTTTGTGTTAGCAAAAACATAAAGTTATTATCCTCTCACATTCATATAAACGCCATTACTGTAAAGATGTCTCATGCAGATGTCTTGCTTCTATTTTATTTTTTCTGTAAATAGTGATTCTTGTATAGAAATAAATAAAACTCATAGCCTTCATCATGGTGGTTATAAGAATTGGTATCCTTTTATATAGTGGGGCAAAAAAGTATTTAGTCTGCCACCAATTGTGCAAGTTCTCCCACTTAAAAAGATGAGAGAGGCCTGTAATTTTCATAGGTACTGTATATCTCAACTATGAGAGACAAAATGAGAAAAGAAAATCCAGAAAATCACATTGTAGGATTTTTAATGAATTAATCTGTAAATTCATTCAATTCGGTAAAATAAGTATTTGGTCACCTACAAACAAGCAATATTTCTGGCTCTCACAGACCTGTAACTTCTTCTTTAAGAGGCTCCTCTGGCCTCCACTTGTCACCTGTATTAAAGGCATCTGTTTGAACTCGGTATCAGTATAAAAAAAAGACACCTGTCCACAACCTCAAACAGTCACACACCAAACTCCACTATGGCCAAGACCAAAGAGCTGTCAAAGGACACCAAAAACAAAATTGTAGACCTGCACCAGGCTGGGAAGACTGAATCTGCAATAGGTAAGCAGCTTGGTGTGAAGAAATCAACTGTGGGAGCAATTATTAGAAAATGGAAGACATACAAGACCACTGATAAGCTGCCTCGATCTGAGGCTCCATGCAAGATCTCACCCTGTGGGGTCAAAATGATCACAATAACTGTGAGAAGCAATCCCAGAACCACACGGGGGGACCTAGTGAATGACCTGCAGAGAGCTGGGACCAAAGTAACAACATCAAGTAACATCAGTAACACACTGCGCTGCCAGGGACTCAAATCCTGCAGTGCCAGACGTTTCCCCCTGCTTAAACCAGTACATGTCCAGGCCCGTCTGAAGTTTGCTAGAGAGCATTTGGATGATCTAGAAGAGGATTGGGAGAATGTCATGTGGTTAGATGAAACCAAAATAAACCTTTTTGGTAAAAACTCAACTTGTCGTGTTTTGAGGGGAAAAAAGTTGCATCCAAAGAACACCATACCTACTGTGAAGCATGGGTCATGCTTTGGGACTGTTTTTCTGCAAAGGGACCAGCACAAAAGTGAAGTTTGAGTGATGTCAATGACCCTGTCATTGCCAACAAAGGGTATATAACAAAGAATTGAGATGAAATGTTGTTATTGTTCAAATACTTATTTTCCAAATTCTTTAAAAATCCTACAATGCGATTTTATGTATTTTTTTTTCTCATTTTGTCTCGTTGAGGTATACGTATGATAAAAGAATTACAGGCCTCTCATCTTTTAAGTGGGAGAACTTGCATGATTGGTGGCTGACTAAATACTTTTTTGCCTCACTGTATAAATGAGACACTGGGGCGTCCGTTTACTCTAGAATGCATTAGCATGCATATTAGACCAGACCAGTGTGAAAATGGTCATTTTTAGCTTACAAAGCTAAATGGTTTATCTATATATTTTTTATTATATTATTGTCAGATTTTGTAGTTGGTTATTGAAACCTCTTGACAAACAGTTTTGTAGATTTGGGTCTTTCTACACTGTACAGCTACTAGAGAATAGTTGCCTGGGGCTGTTATCAAGATGGCCGCCAAGAGAACTGATTTTGCCTAACAGGGACAGGGATTTTAAGAGAAACATTTGAAACAAAGTTAATGCATAACTGAGCAATTCTGGAGCAGCCAGAAAAAAAGTGAATGTTTGGATTTGAATGTTATGATAGCTGTAGATGGACTTGTTCACCTCATGCTGTTCACCAACAAACACACAACCATTTTCACAACCATGCAGCTGTTCAGAGGAGCAAAACACATGGCTAAATACCTCTGGATCCAGAACACCGTGTTCATATAGCTTCTGAGTGTGTGTGTGTGTGTTCATTCAATGTGACAGTATCAAATGTGTTTGTATTTGTATAGTCAGTGGAATGTTTTGAACCCAAGCCCAGGGCAGATCAGATATCAGTTATATTGATGTGTTTGGCCGCAGCCGTGTAGTGTGTGGTGGTTTAAGAGCTGTGACACCATCCACCTCCCCACAGTTCACAACAGCTGGCAAACCTCTACTATATACACATCTGCATCACGGCACAAACACCCAAATAAACCCAATACATATGTGCCTAAAGCCACTTTGCCACAATCATATCATGTAGGGTGACGTGCACACACACACATAGTGTAAACAGTAATTTCTTACTGGGACAAGGGTTGTAACAAATGCTGTGGATCATGACAATCCCCTGCAGGCAAATCTCCCATTATACTGTCTCCTTCTCTCTCTCTCTCTCCCATATTTTTCTTCCCCCCCCCTAAGTACAGTACATTTCAGCTGCATACGAAAATTTGTCTTGCTGTTTTCCCTATCGAATCGCTCCAAACAACTGCGGGCAATTCAATGAGAATTAATTGTGGCCACTGATAGCAGTACATGTTTGCATGCTATGTTTCTTATTGTACTGCATGAGTCGCATTGAACGGAACAAGTTGCGCAAATCAGGTAACAGCACAAATGTGTAAAAAAATGCAGTTTGCGTGACGCAGTTCCCACTTTTGTGGGGTGTTTTTGAGGAGAGGATGCAACATGTTTGCATTTTTTTGGGTGTCAAATCTTACAGAAACTCACATTTCACCCAAAAATCAAATGGGGAAAAAAGAAAAAGTATAATTATTTTTCATGAAGTAATATAAGACTGTTTAAGACTTTTTTTTTTTCTCATTATAGCCTTAGTTTTAAGGCACTATGACATTCAAAATATTAATATCTCTGCCTAAACTGGATGTTTTATTCTGTTTTATTGTGATTATTGTATTTCTCATAATACTCAAGGGTGATTTTCTTTTTTTAAGTACAGTACAGATGTACAGCATAGATGACTGCAAACACAATGATTTGTAACTAAATCAACAATTTTTTGTTAAAAAACAAAAAATCTATAGTTGAGGTCAAACGTTTACATCCCCCTTTCAGGATCTGCAAAATCTTTATTATTTTACCAAAGTAAGAGGAATCATACAAACATGATTACATATAAAATAATAGTTGATTTTGTTTTAATATGATGCTGTTCTAAAGTTTACATCCCCTTGATTTTTATTACTGTGTTGTTACCTGAATGATCCACTGCTGTGTTTTTTGTTTAGTGATAAAGTGGTTTTTCACGAGTCCCTTGTTTGTCCAGAACAGTTAAGCTGCCTGCTGTTCGTCAGAAAAATCCTTCAGGTCCCACAAATTCTTTGGTTTTCCAGCATGTTTGTGTATTTGAACTGTTTGAACATTGACATGATAGGATTTTGAGATCCATGTTTTCACACTGATGACAACTGAGGGACTCGTATTTGAAGCAAGGTAAATTTACCTTATTTTTTCTTCTATGAAACATGTAGCCTAACCATCTTCTGTAACCTCTGCAGGGCAGTACTAAATGAAAACAAATTATATTTAGGTATAATGAGAAAAAAATTCTGTTCAGAATCAGTGTTTGAACCTTCTGTAGTTGCATATGACTCCCTCAGTTGTCCTCAGTGTGAAAATATCTCAAAAGGATCTCAAAATTATACAATCATTGTTGGAAAGCGTTCAATTGCACAACGAATTTGTGGGACCTGAAGAATTTGTCTGAAGACAATCAGGCAGTTTTAACTGTTCAGGACAAACGAGGGACTCATGAACAACTATCACTAAACAGAAAAACACTATTTCTTTGGATCATTCGGGTAGCAACACAGTATTAAGAATCACGTAAACTTTTGAATTGGCAATTATTTATTAACTATAAACAAACTATTTTCTCTTGTAGACTATATGTAAACATCTCTTATGTGACGTTTCTTACTCAGGTCAGTACTAAATAAGCAATAATATGCATTTTGTATGATCCCTCTTACTTTAAAATAATTAACATTTTGCAGACTCTGAAAGGGGGATGTAAACTTTTGACCTTAACTGTATGTATATATATATATATATATATATATATATATGTATATATTCACACACACTCTCACACACTCTCACACATATTCACACACACTCTCTATGGGTAAAATTTTTAACGGAACATTGTTTTTTTGAGTGTGTTCAGCTTTCTGCTGGCTTTCACTTTTTTTTATTATTGTCAGTTTAATTTTTTTATTATTATTATTTCACCCCTGTGGTGATCTTGCACCTTGTATATGGCCTGGATCTCTCCTTCAGTCAGTTTTACTGTGTGTGAGGCAAAAAGTCTAATAACTAATAGTAATAGCATCTCTCTCTCAACCGTATGATTTGAGATATCAATCATGTCTGTAGTACACACGATGAAGGATGCATCAGTGACACAAACCAAAGTTCAATGCTTAGCGCTAGGGGTTTGTTTTAAATCCACAACCTTAAGTATATGAGCAATAGTAGTAGTGTCATTTGCCGTAGCACGTACCACTAACAACATGGCAGCCCCTCTTTTACAGTGAAAGGTCTATTAGAGCCAACAGCTCTACACAGATGCACACACATCTTTTATCTCCAGCTGTGCTCTGCGTGGGAAGGCAGCTGTGTTCTCGTCTAGCCGACTGTGTTACTCCCTGCCACAGTTCTGCCTCAGCCAAACACCAAAAATCCTCCATTTTTATTACCGGTTCGACGAGCGTTTACTGTCCATACGCTTTATTAAAAGCTATATTTCAGAGCACAGCGTGATGCAGCAGATGCAGACAGCTCACCGGAGAGAATGAGCGAACAAGAGATAGATAGAACGCGACAGGAGAGTGAGAGAAAGAGGAAGAGAAGGATGACACTTGTTTGAGTGGGAGCAGCTGGGAGATTGCTAGCAGTAACTGAAGGTTTATGTCATGGAGATATGGACAGTCTTCTCACTTGCCCACGGGCATTTAATGGCAAAGAAACACGGCTCCGTGCACTCATACGCACACGTGTGCTCGATGACCTCATTTACAAGGAGCTCTTGGAGACGATTACGATGGTGATTTGTCCCTCTCCTGAAATTGCACTGAAAAACTGGCCATTACATCATATCACTTGAGGCTGCGCTCACCTTCTTACTGGGTGACTTTAAAAACAACATGAAATGGTATCCGCAACCCATTTCGCTCCTGTAATGTGACATTTTTGAGTGAAACAGAAGGGCTAGCGGGAATGGTGATGTAAGGTGGGGCTTGAGTGCATCCATCAGGATTTTATAGGATGCTTAAAAGTGGTATTATATTACAGCTAATATTGTTCATTTTAAAATTATTTTATTCAGCAAGGATGCATTAGACTCATCAAACATTACAGTGGAGACACTTACGTTACCAAAGATTGCCATTTTAAATAAATGCTGTCCTTTCGAACAACAAAGAGTCTTAAATAAGTTCAGTTCCCACTCAAATATTAAGCAGCACAACTGTTTTAACCAGTGATGACGAGAAATGTTCTTTAGGACCAAATCGGCATATTAGAATGATGTATTAATACTTTATTAATATTTTACAGTATTGCTGTATTTTTCCTACACCAGACAGCTACTTTAGTATTAATAAGCAGCAAATTAAAAGTTTATTAAAGCAAAAGTCATAGTTAATTCACCAAACCCTTAACAAGGGTTAATGGTGAGCTGTGACATCCAAGGCAGCAGACTGGAAAATGTGTGTTTATATTTTATGCATTTAAGATCCAAAAAAGAAACAGCTAAAACATCTACTCTGATATAAAGTGCACGTCTTGGTTTTGCCAAGTATTATGTCACACTTTGTTGACCCTGGGACAACATTTTAATGCAAAAATATAGTCTTGACCATGTCTCTACACCTAAACCTACCCTCACCCATGAGCAATGCCTAAAATCAGAGGAAATGATAGATGACTGACACTGATGTACAAGCAGTTAAGCCTAAAGCCTAAGTTTTGTACGCAAAAACTGTAAACTGTTTCTTCAAATCTGATCTAATCACAATGTTGTCCCGGGGTCAACAAAGATGTTGACTCAGGGACATCTTGCACTTGGCAAAATCAGGTTAGCGAATATGAAGTACTTTTGATATTTATGTTGCTTAAAAAACATTTGAAAGAGCTAAATTTGAAATGGCTGTCAAAAGACTTTTCAATTAATAATGCCAATGTTTTCGCCACCAGGAAGTTAGCACTGGATTATTGTAGACAATGTGTTTGTAATATGCATGCTATTAAGCATATAGTTAATAGCAATGATACTCAATGATACCATGATACTTGCGCATCGGGATTAACCAAATTATCCACTAGAAGTGAAAAGCTAAAGTTAAGCTATAAACAATCACCTTAGTAGAGAGACCAATTCTAACTAGTTGCTTACTAGCATGCCTATTAATAACATATTGACTACGTTAACAACTACGTTGCTAACTATTAATGAGCTACAAATTAGGAGTTTATTGAGGCAAAAATCTTAGTAGTTTACTGATAGTGAACTTTAAAACAGTGTGACCGAACAAACTATGATTGCATGACTTTAACATTACTACTATTTAGCTTTAGACTACTCTTTATGTACATTCGACAAGTTATAAAGTCTGGATAGTTTACAAGGCCCTGAGTATAAACACAAAGAAGCTGTGAGTAGATGAGTTTCTCTGTTCGGCGTGATGATATATAATGTCCCTGAAACCCTCCATATCCCACAATTTGCACTTAACCAGTTTGGGGGGGAAAATAACGCTATTAGCATGTCATGCATCAATTTCATTTTGAAGGTGTCCAGACCAATTACTTCCTGAAGGCTTGATGTGTCACGCCTGGTTAGGACACTGTGTTAGTTACTGTATTCTATCCAGTGCAACAAGACATTTCATTGGTCATGTGGTTTGTAATTCTGTATAGTTTTGCTCATAAGCCCCTCTCACATCAAAATCTCACTGATCAAATTTTGCTGAACATATCTGAAAATCAAACATCAAACATACTTTGATTGACTAAGACTGCACAATATTATGCTTTAAGAGTGGACAGAGAAAACAAAGCCGCTGGACACTGGACATGTTTCGTCTGGTTAAAGTGCCCCTGTTATGCCATTTTAAATGTTGCTAATATTGTTTTATGAATCTCTTAAAACAGGTTTACATGTATGCAAGGTCAAAAAACGCTTTAGTTTTCTCCAAAATTAGATTTAATTTTACCCCATTTCAAAATGATTCCTAAACTACTCGTGTGAAGCAGTTTGAAAAATCAGTCTGTCTAAACCGCTTGCCCTTATAATTGGTGTACTACTGCAGAGCTTGTACCAAAACTATACTTTCAGACATTACTAGAGGTGTTTCTGAGAGAATGCGTCAACTACTGTAGTTAACAAGAACTACCGTGGAAAGTAAGTGAATCGGACACACCTCCAAGTAGTGAACTTCAGCATAATGAATAACACTGCGTTAAACATTGTTTATCATTATTTAAACTAATGAGACAGACAGACAGTCAAGCTGCATCAATCACAATGTTTAGACTACATTAGTCCCACAGCTGAACAACAGAACTACAGAAGCGTAAGTTAACCGGTTACCAACATCACGTACACAAATACGTATTTTGAACGATCGCTAGAAAATACAATCATCAATTATTAATCATACTTACAGGTAGAAGTTCAGAGGAGCAAGCCGGTCCACGTAAACTGGGCACTGATCCATCATTTAAGACCAAGTGTTTGGTGAATTCCACGTTGTAGAAGACTGGAAAAGCAGTCATCAGTTAAATGCGACGAACACAACAAGAGACTGTACTGCTGAGGTGTTTTAGATTCACATTCTTTGTAGATTCATCTTTCGGAAGGGCATATAAAACAAATTTACTCACAGGATACAGCATCTTCTTGATATGATGTAATTCACGTGGAAATTGTACTGTTTGTGAGGGGGGCAAGTTGTTCACGACGTAGACGTGGGCGGACATTATGCAAATATGTTACTTATTGACGTGGCTCCGTAACAGAAAAAGATTCGAATCACTGACGACTCGTTTAGGCGAATGAGAGCCGACTCTTTTTTTGATAGACAATATCTTTATTTATCGTGCACTGTCGGCGTCACAACTTTGCAGATAGTATATGTTCACATACAGCTACATGACACACTGCATGCAAGATCACATTTAAAAAGGCGTAATAGGGGCGCAGTGTAAGAGTTAATACAAAACAGAAAGAAAGAAACCGCTGTAGCTATTGTTTAATGGCTCATCTAGAGTCTTTAATGGAGGGGAGCTATATATTGAGCACATGACATCAGCCCTTCAAGGCAGATTGCTTTCATGTACTGTTTTTCTAGGTCTGCTCCCCTTGCAGACAGTGAGAGGGAGACAGAGAGATAAAGAAAAAAAGAGAGACAGAGAGAATATACTGAAGACGTCTCTACACGGCAAGCCTGTCAGGGAGGACAAACCTGCTGGTTACTCTGGGATGGCGTACTGCCGGGTTTTCTGTCACGCACTCCTGTCAAAAAATACCAAATACACACTCGCTCACACACACTTCTCGGGAAAGAAAGTGTTTACTGCACAAACTGTTCGGCGGCTCAACATGCGCGCAACGATCTCTCAGACTGGGAGTAACGCCACATTCACAGAGCCTGGTTTTTCCTTTCCGACTGTCACCGCACCAGGCGCTCACCAGCCCACGCACCACCCAAGACTCATCCCACGTAAATGATCTTTCCTCCATTTTAAGTCTTCATTATCATGCTTTCCGCTCTACCTCCACACCGACGGCATCTCTCGTGTCTTCTTGCACTTAGAGGGGAATTCTGGGCCTTAGTTTTAAAGCTGGTGCATCGTCTTCAAAGGCCAGCAGGATTAGGTTTCTGGGAAAAGCCTGAGCCCTAATGGAAGCTGTAGACCATATAGTCGGAAGCAGGAACCAGTAAAATAGTGAAAGCTTGATCTCCAAATGCTTTAAGTGTCGATAAAGTGCTGACGTTGCTGAGACTTAATCGCACACACGCGCTCTCGCTCCATACTCCCATCAACCTGTCTCCTGCTCTCCAGCCTTTACTGGAAGAACTGACCTGAGATGGTGAATTGAACTGAAAATCACGTCAGCATTGATCGAGTCTCAAAGCTTAAGTGCAACTCAGGAGATTCAGCTCAGAGGAACATGTGAGAAGGTGCACACACTCGAGTATATGAGGAATGAGCACGTGTCTGAATAAAGTGGGGTGTAGGATTTTCCCTCACACAATTTTCCCTCAGAAATTACTCCAAATAAGCTTTGATTTATTTGTTTATTTAACTTAATTTTTTTCTGTGACAAGCATCATATAATTGAATTAAAAACTATGGGTGAATATAGATCTATATTATTGCGTTTATTGGGAAACTAAGTTGAGATTCAAGAGATATTGATGAAATTCTTTCTGCAGAATCATGGGTAATAATGGCTTTTTACCAGTAACCTTGCTAACAAACATGATTATTTCAAAAGTAGCTCCAAAAAATGGGAACAGATCAACAAAAGTGTATGCTATCGATTAACAACCTCGCAGCTCACAGTATGTCTGTTTTTAAAAGTTTATAAGTTATTTCTTTTAAATCAATTCCCCTATGGTGAAAATGAATTGGATTTTTGCTACTGGAAACTAACGGTTTCACTATTTTTGTAAGCCAATGTTTCTGTGTTGGGCTGTTCTGGATACTCAAGAAGACTACATCCGAAGTCATGCAGTGTAAAAGCCTCACGCTTCCGAATTTTAGCTTAAACATACTAATCATTTGAAAAATTCCTTTCATAATGTGTAAGTTGTTGTATTTGGACATTGCACAAAAATCAACCTAATTGTATACTTTTACTTATATCTGCAGTATTAACTTTAAATAGGAAAAATGATTACTATACTGAAAATAGGACATTTTCCCTGTAAATGTTAATGTGTATGTGCTTTGATTGGGAAAAAATCAGTTCAGAAAAAATCAGAATACAGATGTGCTGTATACATTTGAATTATATGTGTGTTGAACAGACTGGATGAGAATTATGCACAGTAATGACAAATAGGGTTTGTGTGTGTGGTCTGTTGGTGTGGAGAGCCTGTGTAGCAGATAAACGGTAAATAAATGGAGACGATTTCTATCTCGTCTCTTACAGGCCTACCGCCAGTATTGAGAGAGGGTGTAGGGGGTCATGCTGATAATACCCATTAATGGCTGTCGCCACACAAACATTTAGTATTTAACCTGAGTTAGCGACAGATGCTAATGTGTCTCGCTGCAACAGATCCTCTCAGCTCCAGTCCTGAAGAAGCCAGTGACAGAACGCTATTGTTGCAATACAAATTAAAGCGGCAGCTGATAAATGAAAGGATCTGGCTATAGTGGGATAAATGAGATCAGAAATGAAAATGAACTATGGTTTAATAACTAGAAGCATTGAGATTTTTACATCAAATCCGAGTTTCAAAACAGTTCAACACTATAGCTACATGCTAACTATTTTTTTAAAAACATCAAAAGTAGCCTACAACAGTTTTTGTTTTTTTAAATAAATTTGTTTTTTAAAATGCTGTTGGTTTGTGAGGGTGTGATTAGAACATCATGTACTGTACCATTAGTAATATGGTATTTCAAAGCACTACAAATAATACCATGGTAATATCATAAAAATAATCTAAAATTGTGGTATATTTATATAACCAGTATATTATGTTATTTATATTATATAGTACCATTTAGTACTATTTTTTGGTATATTTTTGTTATGTATTAATATATATATATATATATATTAATACATAACAAAAATATACCAAAAAATAGTATATACTATAAATATAAATATAAATATATAATATTTATATAATATTATATAAATATATAATATACTATATATATATATTGGTGTATTTTTATTATGTATTAATGTTTTGTGTTTTTAATATTATGATATGGTTTTAATTTTATTTCTTTTTAGTTTTTTTTTTTTTTTTTTTCAGATTATTTATTTCATTTCTAGTATTTAATTTCAATTACTGCAAATGATTTTGAATTTTGTACTAATGGTAACATCCAAAAACCAGGTTGTATCATGTTATTATTTTCTATACAAAGTACATACAGTATTTAATATATAATAAATACTTTTTGTAGCATTACTTTGGTGAAACCTACAGGTACCGTTATTACTTTTGTTGCAGAACAAAAAGGAGTCACAGTCAACTTTGCTGTCATTTTTCACATTTCCAATGAATTCCTCTTTTTGTTTTTGTCCATTGCTCTGTAATGTGAAAAAAGACAGTAAACCTGATTTGGTTTTAGAACTGATATGGTTTATAATGGAGGAATGGAGGAAATTTTCAGATATAGCTATGAAAGCAGAACGCAAGACGTTTGTTTATTTGTTTGTTTGCGAGACAGGAAAAGAGAGATCACAGTTTCAGCAGTCTTATCCTGTGAGGGGGAGTTACCGTCCCGCAGGACATTAAGTCAGAGGACTCCTGAGGGCCGTTGCACTAAACGCAGCTTTGCTACAGCGTTTCCACATGTCTCATCACTTTCTCTCTCTGGGCACAAAGAAAGATGGCTGGACATTTGTCATTGAAAGCATGTAACGAATGAGTGAGTGTGGATGGAAAACTGTGGAAGAAAAGTGACAACATCGTAGCTGCTAGGAGGGATGTTAGCAAGTGTCACACCACCATCAGTTCCTCTCTCTCTCTCTCTCTTTCTCTTTCTATGAGTTTGTTGTCTGTTTTACTCTTCTGCTTTGGCTGCTGTTTTTGATTCTTCTTTTAAATTGGGACACATGATCTCTTGCTAGTTTGTCGTTTTTCTTGTTTTGCTGTTTTGGAATTTTTTGCTCTTTTTGTTTAAGCGCAGTAAAATCTTTTTGAATTTTGTCTTTTCTCTTTCCCCCCCTTTTTGTCTTAACCCCAGGTCCGCTCACAAAAAAACACGATGAGTCTTCAATGAACAGACCGAGGGACGAAGGTATTTTTCTTGCATGTTTTTCCCTTTTTGTCTTGTTTTTCAGACTCTTTTTTTTGTGTGGGGGGGGGGCTGTTGTAATGTGTGCCGTTATTTCTCTTGATTATTTTGTATGTTTTTGCGTTTTGCTTCTAGCTCGACTAGCCACAGGCACAAACACGTTCATATGCTCAAGCATACATGCACTAATTCATGCACTGCTGATGTGGTTATTTGTGCTGCATATATTTTTAATCTCTTCTCAAAACAAATGATTCTTGCATCGTTCCATTACAACAGGCTTTTATTTTAGGAATAATCTCCCGTCGACGGTTATTAAGATTGCATTATACGTTTTGTGTGCTTTTTGATGAATGGCAAAGGATTAGCCAGAAATCAATAAACTACAAATCCCATCAGCCCCTTGTGATTTAGTGCATTTTCATTGGCTGACATGCATCCGGCTGAGAATGCAGTAGAGTAGCTAATGCAGTAAGGCTGGATTTATTACATTTCGGAGCGGAAAAAAATATAATGTTCTAATAGTATTTAAAATGACTTGGCCTATTATATCTTAATATTGCCTAGATTGTATTAATAAAAACATATTTTGATAATAAGATGAAGGTTGCAGACTAGCTCTTGTTGTGCATATGTGTGTGTTTCAGCTCATTTGTGTTTTGTTGTGTACAGTATGTGGGTGTCTTTGCAAATGTGTGTGTGCATGTTGTTCACTCCCATAGTATCCACTAAATGTGCGTATCTATGTTGTGTTCGAAATACAGTCTGGCGGCTGTGCCTGCATATTTTGCAGTTTACATGTGCAAAAAAACTAAATACATAATAATAATTAAGTTTTGAAGTTGAAATAGATCTGTGCAAATCCGATTGCAGTGAATTTTAAGCTTCAGATGCGCCATAAAAGTGTTATAAAAGTAATCTATATGACTGTAACCTTCTAAAATCAGAGTTTTGTTAAATTGATATTCAATGATAATCTGCCTAAACCGTGAGTCTCACAGTCAGATCCGAAGACTCTGGACTCTGGTTATTAAGGGTCCAGGGATCAAACAACAGGTCATTTAACGGACATGTGAAGCAGCCAATCACAAATTGTTTTATTCAGCCTCATTTGGAAGGTGATCCTGGTAACTGATTATTGTCACAATTGTAAACACAACTACTTTTTTTCTTCCACAAGGGAGTTTGGTGTCACCGCGACTTTGTTTTCAGGTGGGTCGTTTATAAATGCAGTATGCACATATATCTCAGAAATCCTGTCAAATTCAACCAAACGGATGACAACTTCAATCAATAGGAATGATGTCTGAGTCTGAGACTGCTTCATCCCTTACATGTATCTCTTTTTTTTCATAAGAGAACAACATCAACATCCATTTCATGAGCAAAAAAAAAAAAAAAGGTATTTTGGCTTTTTCCAGTCAATCAGTTGGTTTAGTCCACAAAACCTTTCTGAATAAATTGTTCATGAATAACGTAATCAATTCATAAATTGCTTATGAATAAATTGAATAAATTCATTAAAAAATATATATTTTATTATTACAAATTTTATATTATTAAAAATGTGTCTTGTATTCTGCGGAAGAAGTCATGCAAATTTAAAACATCACAAAGACAAGTAATAAACGGCAATAATTCTTATTTAAATTTAATTCTACCATTTAAATCTCAAAAATATATATTCCATTAAATACTTTTATTTTTTATTCCCCTATCCTATTTTTTAAAACATAGTTTAAAACTTTCCCTTTAAAAAAAAAAAAAATATATATATATATATATATATATATATAATTAATTACATCAAAAATAAAAGTTTTTGTTTAAATAATATATCTTTGTGTATATATATATAATGTACATATAAATTCATACAGACATATTTTAAAAGTATGTTTATGAATATAAATTTATATTCTCACTGAAGGCATCAAAATTATGAATGAACACATGTGGAGTTATGTACTTAACAAAAAAAGAAGCCAGTGAGAAATAACTGAAAACATTTTATATTCTAGTTTCTTCAAAATAGCATCCCTTTGCTCTGATTACTGCTTTGCTCTCTTGGCATTCTCTCGATGAGCTTCAAGAGGTAGTCACCTGAAATGGTTTTTCAACAGTCTTGAAGGAGTTCCCAGAGGTGTTTAGCACTTGTTGTCCCCTTTGCCTTCCCTCTGCGGTCCAGCTCACCCCAAACCATTTCGACTGGGTTCAGGTCCGGTGACTGTGGAGGCCAGGTCATCTGCCGCAGCACTCCATCACTCTCCTTCTTGGTCAA
>JAUYWG010000044.1:7242171-7254040 GCA_034779775.1 Enteromius afrohamiltoni
GTGTGTGTGTGTGTGTTCTTAAGAGTGTTTATTTCATGCGCTGAGTGCCATGAAGCCATGAAAAAGAAGAAATTGAAAACACTGAAAAGTGTTTAGAATATTTGTAAGCTGTGTATTTAATTTTCAACAATATGCTACATTTTTATGTCCTTACTATTGCATGTTTAAAAGAATACTTCACCTGACGATGAACATTTTGACATCTTTTAATGACCTTCATGTCTTTTCTAATCTGTATACATTTAAGTCTCATTCATGTTTAACACACACAATTTTTTTTTTTCTCTTCCAAAAGTTGTTACTATGGTCAGTTGGGGACCATCAACAACAATCTTCAGAATATCTTTAAAAAAATAAAATAAATAAATTATATATTTAATATAACCAATTATTAAAACATAATAACCGAAATAGCAAAGTTGCTTTAAAATTAAATTTAAAATACATATCACATTTGTGTTTGATCAAATTAAATACCAGTGTGTTTTTTAACTAAAACTAATAAAACCTGTACATTTAAAGAAAGATAATATTGTATAACAATTTAGTGCTGTCAAATGATTAATCGCAAGTTTTTCCCTGCATAATATATTTGTGTATATTTATTATGTATATACAACTACACACACACACACACACACACACACACATATATATATTTAATTAAAATAGGTTATGTTTATATATTTATATATTTTAATGTTGAGCCTCGCTTCTCAGCAAGCAGACTGGCACGAAGACAAAAATTGCAAAAGAAAAGCATTAATTTAACAGAGAACAAGGAAAGGCTGACGAACAAGCAGAAACTTAACATACTTTAACATCCGACAAGATACAAGACAACGGGCATGGTATTTGTACACGATACAATCAGAGACAACGGAGGACGCCAGGACATACACGGTTGGCAGGGAGTGAAACACTAATGAGTGGGGCGGAGTCATAAAGAAGGGAGACATGGGGATACAAAAGGTAAACACGAAAACATGGCACTAGACTTCAACAAAACCACCGGTACAAGACACGCCTACGGCTTTACATAGCCCCTCCCTTAGGCGCGGATTCCAGACGCACGATGTAACAACAAGGAGCAAAAAAAAAAAAAAAAAACAGAAAAGTTCCTAAGGGCAGACGCCGGAGAAGTCCACCTGGGCTCACCAGGCAGCGAAGATGCCCTGCTGGGCAGACCATACAGTTCGAAACCTGGAGGAGCAGGTAGTGACAATGATCTCCTAGGCCGGAGATGGTCTCTGGTAATGCCCTTCTGGGCCAAACAGTCGCTGGTAATGCCCTAAAGGGCCGAACAGGCAGTGAAAGTGCCCTCCTGAATCATCCAGACAGTGACTCAGAGACCTCCCTTGGTTGAGCAGCCACAAACGGGGCCTCCGGAGATCCTATGGCTGGTGCCGACGTCTCCAGAGGTGGTGCAGTCATTTGCAGATGCAATGGAGTCTCTAAGCCAACCACGGGTTCTGGAAGCTCAGGCCATGGGACCTCACAGTTAGGAACAGACTCTGTCGACTCAGAACATGGTAATTCACGGGTTCAAAAGGTTCAGGCCATGATAACTCACAGTCATTAACAGGTTCAAAAGGCTCAGGCCATGGTAACCTTAACTCATAGTCATTAAAAGACTCTGTCGCCTCAGAACATAGTGACTCACAGTCATTAACAGATTCAAAAGGCTCAGGGCAGGGTAACGTTAACTCATAGTCATTAACAGACTCTGTCGACTCAAAACAATGGTGCTTCGATTTCCGCAACAGGAAATGACAGCGCGTGATGGCGAATCGTTTTCCTGACAGCAGATGACGGTGCCCGGGGCCCGTGAGAGAGATGTCCGCATTCAATGAGGGCGAGCCTCCAGAAGGCTCGTGATTCAGACGGTTGTCCTGGGGTGATCGATTGGTTGAATGAAGTCCTCCCGCTTGAGCTTGAATCGTCACGAGACTTAAGAACACAGCCGACCTCCATTTTAAGTCCCTTATGTCCGGGAGCACTACTGGACTGAACTGGCAGGCTGTGCTCCAGAATGCCGCGGAGAGGACAGAAGCTCCGAGACCTGATCTTTCGGCCAGTTTGAAATATTTCTCCACAAAGTCCTCGAATGAGTGGGCTCGTTGGAGGAGTTCAGTGGTGAATGCCATCTCTTAGTTTGTCTGGTCGGATGTTCTGTAACGTTGAGCCAATCAAAATACTAATAAATACTAATCAAAAATACAAATTTGTAATAAAAATTCATAATTTGATACTGAAATCTCTCACACTTGTCATGACACGAGGAAGAATCCTTTAGCTAAATTTCTTTAGGAAATAGTGAGCCAATGAAAATGTCAATAAAACAGGTTGACATGCCACAGAGTACACATACTACACATTTTGGCAAGTGGTATTTGGCAGCAGATATTCATGCAAAAAAGAATTTGTTAATACAGCGAGTATGTTAAATTGCCCACACTGAACGAAAACACAAATACATGCATGCTGCATTGAAAGGATGAAAAAGGATGATTATTAGCATGGGTGAGGAATTTTGGAACATGGATGAATAAGAGTAACCTTTCAGTGTATTATCTGTCTCTCTCTCTCTTTCTCTCTATTCTGCTTTAAAGAGGTTTTTCTATAGCGGTGAAGAGCATTACGCGTTTGTGTCTTGCCATTCCATCCCCATTGGATGATTGGATTGGATGAAGCAACGCACACAAAAAAATTTACAAAGGAAGTGAAAAATGAGAGACAGAACAGTGTTCCACATCATAAAGGCAGGTTTAACATAAAACCGGACCCTTTATCCAGCTCCCATGCGACTAAAGCCAGAAATGTATGAGCTATATACATTTGCACCTTTACACAACGAAAGACAGATAAAAGGAAAAAGGACCAGAGAAAGGGGGAGAGGTGGAGAGAGAGAGACAGAACAAGTGAAAGTGTAGAGACAGAAGGGAGATATGTGAACATGCTAAAAATAACCATCAGAAGCGCCTTTTTAAATCTGCAGTGAAGCAGAGAATTCATTCAAACCGATGCTAATGCGGCACACACACACACGCAGCTTTCTGGATTCTGACCCGCGCGTTTAGGTTCCTGTGTGTTTACAAAGGCTCATACACACGTGTGGTTATATGAAATTCCTCACACATGCTCCGAGAAGGATGTGGCAGGAGGCCAGAGTGAGCTGCGAGTGCTAGTACACATGTGCGCCGTGTACTGCGGCAGGCTAGCTGTGTTAGCATTAGCGCTCTGCCAATGTGCAAGTTCTCTTCAGATCTGAGGCGCCCTCACCTTCCATCTCTGCCTCTGCCCAGCTGGCCCTCGAAGCTGCTGATTTGTGTACCACAGCCATCTGCTCAGACTAATTAACTAATTAACTAATTAATGAACTCTGGGGAAGAAAGAACGCGCTGTCGATGGGCCTTGCGGGTTAGCACTGTTTTCTTACCAGGGCCTAAGCGTTACCGCATTTCCCTGTTCGCATTACCCGCTCACCTCACTTGCTTTTTCTTTCTCTGCATCTACCAGACCTTTATCAAATCTGTCCTATTTGAAGAAACAGATTACCCTAATTAGGTTCCTAATTCTGCACCAGTCTTTATATCAGCAGTTTTTACACTTTCGCCACCAGCTAATGCAGAATCCCTGAATTGTGATTCACGCGCTGCCGCGTACCTCTGGAGGATGTTTGCTTTGAGCTATTTGCATTTTCGAAACACACTTTTCTGTTTCTGATGTGAACGCTAATCATATAATTATAAATGCAAAGGGAAACAATGGATGTTTTTGGTGTTGGTTTCTGAGAAGTGGAAGGGATGATTTTTGCAAATGTAAATGACACCTGAGATCTCAGAATGAAGAGGACACATTTTCATATTTTTATACCCGCTGCAGGTGATCGGCAACAAGAAATGGCTTAATTAACATCACTTGTTTATTTCTATTTCAGAGTAAACGATTATAGACACAATAGAAGTGGGTCGTCAGTGCTGCTATTTGGTGGGAGTTCTGTTCATATATTTTTTTTTTTTTGTAAATTGGTGGCCAATTCACATTAATTTGTAAAATTTTATCTACTTACCACCCGCTGATGATTAAAGGGTTAGCCCTTTAAGGCCCCTTCACACCAAGCACGATAACTACAAAGATCACGATGAAGACATAGTTCTAAAAATCATTCTCAATATTAAAGAATAGCAGAGTTCACAGCAGAACTACAATGATAAAGGCACAGAGAAACAATATTGTTGGAAAATTGCCAATTTAATTTCAGCAATCTTAGAAGATCATTAGAAATCACACTGTGAGATATCAGTCTAATAAACTTGGGCAAGACATGTATGCAGAACGTACAATGATGACACCTAGTGACCTGTAGTCTACGAAGCAAGTTACTACTGAATAAATAAAACATCATCAGCATGCGCCAGTGGTAAACAAACGGCCATCTTTGAACCTCTCTCTCTGTATGACATAGGATCAGCGATAGGAGCCATGATCATAGAAATCACCTGGATTGTTTCGCATTTCGTTTAGGACTGCCGAAAATGTCTTCCAGGCTTTTGGAGGAATTCGTACAAACACATGTCATTCTTTGTTAGGGAAAAAAAAGGAAGTGTGAAGCTCCACTTTTAGGGGGAATTTGTACAAAAATGTAAGATTGTTAAGAATAAAAAAAGGAATTTTTTTTCCTAACGACAGTGTATTTTTGTATATAAAAATTGGCAAACAGTTCGATCAGATCAGAATGAGATCCAATGGCCAGGAGATCAGCCTGGAATCTAATGCTTAATATTATAAACAGATGAAACTCATTAAATTTATCTAATCACTAAATTCTGTTTAAGGTACAAATGGCCTCTCATTCTTTTTGCAGTGGAAGTCCGTCCGCTGGTAAAACAGGCACTTAGTTGTCTGTTTTCTGTTGTAAGGTGCAGCCGTGCAGAACACAGAATATTGTTTTTTTGTTTGTGGGATATTGATGTAGCCTAACAGCAGGGCCCTGCGAAGCACAGCTGATTAACTATTTTACTATACTTCACCAACCAATATTCTTTCAATACAAATATTTCAGTGACAGAAGCACACTCTCCTGTGAGGAATGGAAATTACAAATGGGGCAATGGGGTTTATGCTTTCTGCGGAAAGAAGCTGTGGAGAAATGACTCTGACTACTGCTTTAGAAGAGAAAAAATTAAGAATGAAATCTTTCACAAGCAGGAGTTTGAATTGAATTAGAATTACAGGAAGAGGATTTTGGTGAACACAGCAGTGAGCTTCATGCTCATGGGTCAGTTCTTGTTTTGTATTGTTTGGCTCCAGGACTGGTTCATTAAATCATATGGGAAATTATGTTTTTTCATAAAATGATTTCTGGTCATTTGTAATGTATTAAATATACAGTAAAATATATTATTAAATAAAAATACAAGTAGATGAAGAAGAAGAATTGATATTATCATTCTGTCTTTCTGTAGTCTATCTGTCCATTAATTTATCTATATTTTGTTTATTTGTTCTATCTAAATACTGTATATTACTATGTATTGTTCTTTCTACATTCTATCTATCTATAGATGGTTACTGCTCATGCGTTACTGCTCCTGCATGCTTTTGTGGCCCTAACTTAACTTCTGGTAGACATCCAAATAGAATAAATAACAACAGCTAAGTTCTTTCTAGAGTCAATTTTTTTTTTTATATATAACAAGCAAAATATGTTCGCTGTGTACATCAGATTAATTAAAAATGCAAACTCATTCTTTGCCAGCAGGAGGTGCCTTAATTACAAGAAACGAGAGGTTTCCCTGGTAACGGTTGTAGACAAAGCATCTCTGAGCTTAGAAACGCTGCCTTACACTCAAGATGAAATGAAAATTAAATTTTCTAAAGACAGTCTCATGCCTCGGTTCGATTTTTAAACATGCATTACGCTGGTTTTACTATCGTGGCAGGTCACCGCAAAAAAAAAAAAAATGTTTCATTACTTCTTCTTTTGTAGTTTGTAGCCCGCAGCACTAACCAGAATAACCAGATAAACTCTATCTATCTATCTATCTATCTATCTATCTATCTATCTATCTATTGTTTTAGCACTCTTTTTGCATACTATCTATCTATCTATCTATCTATCTATCTATCTATCATTTTAACGTTCTATCATTCTTTCAGCAGTCTATCTATCTATCTGTCATCCTATCATTCTGCCTATCTATCAAGTTCTATCGTTGTATCACTCCATCATTCATTCCATCCATTCCACTAAATCACCCTCTCACCTCCTCATCCCTCTTTCACTTTAGTATGCTACTCTGTCTCTTTCTCTCTCTCTCTCTCTGATCTGTCGTTCGCTGGAATGGTGCATATTCATGAGTCCAGCCCCAAACTGCTGCTCTCAGCACCAAAGTCTGCAGGAGATTCAACTCAGCACTCAGCTTGCAGTGGAACTTACCAAGAGATTCAGAGCGGTGCACAGGGTTAGACGTTTGACTGATCATTTTGCTAAATTGTAATATGATATTCCGTTACACATATGGACGCAACCCGCTGTTTAGAATAATCACTGCATTTTTGCAACATTCAACATTGTGTCTGCACACTCGCAAAACACATCCCTCCGAAAGAAGAAGTGGCGGGTTGCCAGGCAACAGCAAACAGCTCAACAGAAGGAGGTTAATATGAAGACAGTCAAACCCAAAGACCCTCTGCAACCAATTCCTGAACACTGTTTCCCATCGATCAGCCTTTTATCCAGTGGCTGAGCTGCACACACATGCTTCCAGTTATCCAACAGACCACAGTAGGGGTTCCCACTCATGAAGGTGCACAAATGTTTACATTCTTGCCTCCGAATAGTCCATTTAAACACATTTAAATGGAGCCTTGACACGCTCTGACAGTATTCAGCATAGGCAATAGAATACCTCCATACTACAATTACTGTTGTAGCAGTATACGGTATGTATATATGCATGGTATGCCAGGTTTCTGTATGTATGGAAAACCTGAAAGACCCTGCATTTGCCATAATGTGCAGTATTCAGCTGCAATCCACAGATAATCAAAGTGTTTAGTCATGTTGTAAAACTGTGCACTCTGTTACCTGATTTATACTGTGGCAGCAGTGAAAGTTACTGTACTGAAATGCAGAAGACTGCTCTCTTATGTATGCCATATATCCTTTCAGAAGTACAAATTTTCACATTACTGTATGCGGGATTTTGATTACTGTTTCTAAATGTTTGAATTACATGTATTGAGGATATGGTTGATCTCCCACTATTTAGGTGCACTCCTGACTGGCAGCATGAGGGACAACAGTGGTCATTATTTTATCTGATATGCACCTCTGTTCTTGGCCTCTTCTGCCTCTTCCTCTGTTTTGTCTCTGTAACTTTTCACCAAGCATACTCCTGTTCTTCCTCTCAGCTGTTGACCCTGATTGTTTTCTGGATGTTCATCCACTGTCAGAATTTGTATCTTTTTTGTTGTAATTGTTGCTGTCCTCTGTTTATATGCTTTCCAATTGAAGATTCATGAGATACACCTTTGAGCTATTTCAGATTACTGATTTTTTATTTGGTTGATCTGTATTTTCTTCATTAGTGTAAGTCAAGATTCCCTTGCACAATGCAAGGCAATTTTATAAAAAGTCTAATAATATTTTCTAATGTGTAGAAAATAGATTTGACAGTTTATGACAACTAGATAAACCATTTTGCATTTAATAAGTTATTAAGTGAACTAATGACTGTATGTTTAGAGGGGTAGGACTAAAGAACAGAGAACTATATAATGCATTTTGGGCAACATTATATTAGCCACTGAAAATGTAGTAAACCACAGACAAATACATAATCAGCTGCATTAGTGTAGCAAAGCAACCACAATTTGTTAAAAGGAATGAGAAACTGCTTTTATGATGATTATATGATGAGGAAGTTGAATAAGTAGTTTTGAAAAGTTAATTTCTGATCTGAGAAATGCACCAAAGAGACTGTAATATACAATATGTAGCAATGCCAATGTAATTTTAGAATTATGGAAGTGAAGAGTCATTAATATTTTGAATTCGTTTTTAGTTAACAGTATAATATAGTTACTGAAGCTTATTTCTTTCTGACATTATCTAAAAAATACTATGTATCAAATTTATTTTTGAAAATGTTTAAAGTAGCATGCTGAATTACTGTCACATGACCTTGCCAAACTGCACATTACGATCTGTAATGTTCCGCATATGATGCTGGCAACGTTTAGCTGAGATGCTAAAAATCTCTCAAAAAATTTGTCAGACTAGAAATGGAAGGTTAAGTTGAGCATGTTGCATTGTGGGATACAGTACCCAGTGAACTAGGTCAGCCGGGTATCCCATGCCTACAGAAATGCCTACAGTACGCATACTCGAACATAGACGCGGATCCAGAATCTCTAGCATTCACACTCACCTAATATGAAACTATTATAAAAAGACCTCACGTCCACACTTCCCCTGCTAATTTGCACTACAGTTGTATTTGGAATGCACTTGGTGACTTCCCTCATCTTTAGGGACTCGCCTGTGGTGGCCTGATCCAGCAGTTTGATGAATATGTAATTTGTCTCGTTTTCTACGGGTTGTCCTTGACTCGTGAGGCCGACGCTTACGATGTGAGTTAGCGCACATTCAGTTACCTGCCCTGTTACTGTCATTTAGACAGTACAACTATGTTCACAGTCACACCATAGCTCAGTGTGGCTTAAATTATTGTTTTCCCCACATGTGGCGATAAAACAAAACTGTATTTGATGTTTTATAATGTTACTAAGTTTAAACTGTTATTGTAGAATTCATTGCAATCAAACAGATTCATCATAATTGTGCTCTTGGTTTGGCGTAAATGTCGCACTACTGTGTAGTGGCTTGGGATCAGATGATTATATATATATATATATATATATATATATACAGTATGTGTGTGTACTGTGTATATTTATTATGTATATATAAATACACACAAATTTATCTATATATTTAAGAAAAATATGTGTTTTCGATAATAGATTTATGTTGTATCATATAAATTATATAAAAATAAATATACATGCAAATACATGTAAATATTTTCAAAATATATACTCTATGTATGTATTTATGTTTACTAAATATATATTAATATATTATATATATATTTTTCCCCAAATGATCTTTTACTCATCACAGGAATAAATAGTTTATTAAATTAGAAAGCAATTAATTAAATTATAATAATATGTTTGATGAGCTTATCTTGAAATCTGTTTATTTATTTAAATTATTTTTAATTTAAATTTACTTATTTAAATTAAGTAGTTTTAACACTGATCTTAATGGTTTACACAAAAATAATGATCCCATATCTAATAATATGAATGAATATTTATATTTAATAATATATATTCAATAATATTAATAAAATAATTCATTCAGAGAGTGAAAAAATTGTACAGAAGCCAAATCTTATATAGGCTATATTTAATGTATGTGTGTGTATATATATAAATATATATAAAACATGCTAGGGACTGCTAATGTTTTATTTTGTATTCCATCGATTACGAATACACACTACTGTTTTGCACAGCATGTAAATGAATGTAGCAGATGCAGCAGTATCCTTTAAAACAAAGTCATTATCAGCCTGTGGGAGTTTCAGACGTCAAAAGCTTTTTTTAACATCTGTAACAAACATTCTCAAAGAGCTCTATTTCTGTGTATCCCTCCATCTACAACACACCAGTGGAGCCTTTTATATGTAGAGGTGCCGAGTGTGAGATCTGTTTTCCTGTTGCGTGTTGTTTGTAATATGATGTGCCGTATGTTGTCGCTTGTCGTCTTCCTCAGAGGCCTGACTCCTGAAAACAACATGGCAGTTTGTCTTTTTCTCTACTCATCCCTCTTAGTTTCTTTGACGTGCTCTCTTTCTCTAAAACACACACTCGCGCACACAGTCACACTCACTGACTCTTATATTGGGTCTGAGGGCACATAGCTTTTAAGTGCGGGTCTATTTTTATCTCTTTTTACCCTCTTATGTCTTTTCCACATTTCTTTTAATATTCCAGAGGAAGCCTATCTTTCACCGTCTGAAGAGTGGTTTCTTAGACATGTGAAATATGTTTGAAATTCCCCTTTTTCTCACCACATTTTCATGTTTTCAGTACATCACCAGTTCTGTTAGAATAGTAAAATAGACGGTCTTACATAAGCTCTTTAGTTCTCATTTACACTGTGACTCCAGAGCCTCACACGCCCCATTTTAATGAGCGGTAGCATGCATTATTTGTGGACATCTGTAATGGTATATGGGCCTCCTGTTTTGAAGTATGTGTGTGGATGTGGGCACTTAAGCTTTTTCGGCCTAGAGAACAACAGTCCAAATGTCTAAACTGGCTAATCGGCTAGACTCGTCATAAAGATGGGCTTGACAAGATGATAATAAAGCTCCTTTCACCAGCAGCGATAACAGTTAATGCATCAAACCCACCCCAGCACCCCTGAGGATCACAGTTCTGAGCGTTGTAGAGGAAAATATGTTCTGCTAAAGCTGCTGTAATTGAAGGCACATATGTTTTCGAGCGATCATAAATAGATCTGTGAACTAGTGATGGAACGATTTGAAGCAGTTTGATTCGTTCATTTGTCACTGTTCCTGTAGTATCATTGAATTATTTGAGTAAAAGATTGGTAAAGGATTAAAAAAAAACAACTGAACTTACTGCTTATGTGCACTAAAAAAATGCCTATATTTTCATTACGCAATAGTAAATGTTCGATTTTATTTTAACCTTGAGAAAAACATTTTGTTTGTTTTTTATAAGTTTATAAGTATTGAAAGGTTCATATTTTGGTTTGGGTTTTGGTCTCTAATGACAGGTTGTTAGGCATGCAAGTTCAAAAAACACTTTCATTGTCTTATAATATATATATATATATATATATATATATATATTAAGCCATTTTATAAACAAGCTATGGAATGATTTGAATCTTTTAAATAATTTTTTGATTTGTTTGTTTATTTGTTTAATCATCTATAGGCTCCATTGTCTGTGTTCATGTAGATCAAAGAATTATTCACTTTCACACTTATTTTGAAAATACTAACATAATATTGTACCTTCTAAAGTACTTCTGTTATTTGTTATGCATTGATAAAAATGTTAAAAAACTAATTCTAATAGAGTGAGAGAGAAAAAATGTAAACCGCGACATAGTATTGTATAAGTCATATCATAATATGCTATACCAAACATAGTCTCTATTATTATTACCAGTTCAAGTCTATTGGAAGCATTATAAATGGTAACAGGAAGTTCCAAATAAGCATTACTAATGCCTTAGTCTTCTGCCTTACCTCACTCCTTAGTTTACCAAGGCACTTTGTTCTTCTTGGCCTCAGAGTGCTTGATCTTTGTCAACATGTATTGATCATGGTCTTTTATTCCTTTGGTTCACATTGTCTGTTATCTTATCTCCAGTCTAACTTTCTCGCTCTCCGTAGGTTTTCTGAGCACTGGAGATCAGTCCGCAAAAGGGAATTATGGGCTACTGGACCAGATTCAGGCTCTGCGATGGCTCAATGAGAACATCGGACATTTCGGAGGAGACCCAGAGAGAATTACCATATTTGGCTCCGGGGCTGGAGCCTCTTGCGTCAACCTTCTCATCCTGTCCCATCATTCTGAAGGTTTGAAAATGAATATGTATTTATTAGGACACAAATTTCTTTGTCTCTATTACTTAAAAATTGCATTTAAAACTACAAGTATAGTTTATACCCATATTAGCATTCAAAGGTTGGGGTCAGTGATTTTTTTCTTTTTTATTGGAAAAAGAAAATCAGCAATGTATTTAAAA
>JAUYWG010000044.1:7254735-7266683 GCA_034779775.1 Enteromius afrohamiltoni
ATATTAGCATTCAAAGGTTGGGGTCAGTGATTTTTTTCTTTTTTATTGGAAAAAGAAAATCAGCAATGTATTTAAAAAAACAACAACAACAAAAAATCATTCTAATTATAAAAGGTTGTAATTTACTGTCAATACGGGGTGCTGTGTGTACATTAATGAAGGAAAAAATGAACTTATGAACTTGATTTTAGCAAATGGCTGCAATATATCAAAGAGTGAAAAATTTAAAGGGGTTTGAATACTTTCCGTACCCACTGTATATTTGTACAATATACTATTCTTGTTCTTAATTTTTTAAATTTTAATATACTTTGTGGCTGTGTAAAAGTGAGGCTGATTTTTGGAAATGCCTTGCGGTGTGTGTGTGTGTGTGTGTGTGTGTGAGTGTGTGTGTGTGTGTGCGTGAGACCGTTATCTCGAGATCACACGTGCGTCTGCATTTGATGCCAGTTTATAATGAGTGCTATGTGATAAAAATGGAGGGATGTGAGACAAATTCATAATGAGCACCATGTACAACTATGTGTGTGTGATGCAGAAGTGTTGGACTGCAGTTGAGCTGATTCTTAATTGATTTCATAGGGAACTGGAGCTGGGGGGTTTTGTAATAAAGTATAGTGCAAGGGTGTGTGTGTGTGTGACTGGGGGGTGGGGGAACGTTTTAATAATTAATAACAGAATCTGCAGATGAAAACCATGGGACACTTTTACATAACGGTGCAGCAGGGTTCTGAAAGCCAAGATGGTTTCCTCATGCTTATCCAGAGCCTTTTCAAACACTGCTGAGCTCACTTTGTCGCTTTCATTCAAGTAATGGATCTGAGTTTCTACCTGCCCTATTTACAACACATATTAAAAGGAGCCCCTGACTGTTGTTTCATGCTGTTATTGGTTGAAGCCAGCATGACTTTTCTGCTGTGCAGACTTCCACCATTTTAGTTTAGCAACATGTTTCTCTGACCATTAAAACTTGTAGATGGGTAGCACCGTTTCATATATAGCAAGGTCCAAAAGTCTGAGACGGTCTTGGACAGTCTTGCTCCAAATTTTCATGGCACATTGTTTAATTGAATAGTTTTAAAGATTAAAGGAACCGTATGTAGAATTGACATCTTGTGGTTGAACTAGGTATTGCAGTCTAAATTCAAAATACCGGAGAGGGGTTTTTCACCAGGCCCCTTCTTCTCAGACTTGACGCACACTCAGGTTGCCATGATTGACGACACCAGCAGGAACGAACGCACATGACAATGAATTAAATGAAATGCACTGTATTTTCTGCCAAGCAGGCAGCCTGGATGCCGAAACACTACTGACTTCATGATTGGGAGATAGATGGAGGGTGGCGCTTCAGACCAAAACAAAACATGACAACATAAACATCAGTTGAGGGCTGCAACTGCGCTTTTTAAACGAGAATATCCAGGCTGTACTACTGCTGTCAGCGATATGAGTACTTTTAATTAACATGTTTTCTTAATGCCTGTTGAACATAACAGAGACATTTTATGATTATTACAATAAATTTCTTACATACGGTACCTTTAAATAAACATTGCACCTCACCTCTCTTTTGTAGCCAGTACACAAGACCACACGTTGTTTGGCTTCCTGTTGCTCAAATAGTAGAGAATGGCACTAGCAATGCCAAGGACATGGGTTTGATTTCCAGGGAATGCATGAACTGATCAAATATGTTTGCCATCAATACAATTCAGGGTACTCTGGATGAAAGAGTCTGCCAAATGCAAAAATGTAAGATTAAAATTATTAATGTTAGCCTTCTGAAACCAAAATTCTTGTCTCTAGATAAAAAATAAATAAATAAAATTTGGTTTTGTACTTTTCTGAAATTATGAGTCTTTGTTTTTTTTAAGTTAAGAGTCTGTTCTGGCGAATGTGTTAAGAGTTTGTTCTATTAAGATTCCATTTTGTTCTGTTATCTGTTAAGAATCTGTTATTTTACAAAATGTATCTTCTTTTACGTTGTGAAAATAAGATTCGATTCTGATCTCTTAGATTATATTCTTTTCTTCTCTATTCTGAAGTGAAAATTCTGTTTTAAAAAATAAGAAATCAACAATTTCCAAATTGTTATGGAAATGAGTTCCATTGGCCTTACTTTTGTGAAGATAAAAGATATTCAGAGGCTTTATCTTGGTCATGGTCATGGGTCACACTCTGTCCACATTGACTCACTCACATTATAGCCTGCTCTTTGACTTTTCTTAGTCACTGTCTTGTAACTGGCCCTTGTAACTGGTTTCAGGTTTGTTCCAGAGGGCCATTGCTCAGAGTGGCTCCGCCATATCCAGCTGGTCAGTGAACTACCGGCCCTTGACGTACACCAAGATCCTGGCCAAGAAGGTGGGCTGCAGCTACAGCGACACTGCAGATCTGGTGGACTGTTTGCGAAGGAAGAGCTTCAGGGAGCTGGTGGATCAGGATATCCAACCTGCTCGCTACCACATCGCATTCGGGCCGGTGGTGGACGGTGACGTGGTACCCGATGACCCTGAGATCCTTATGCAGCAGGTGTGCTTTTAGACACTGCAGGAGACCAATCATAACAGTTAATTAGCGAAAGTGAGTACAATGGTTGACATTTATATAATGTCCTTAGGGGGAGTTCCTGAACTACGACATCTTGTTGGGGGTGAACCAGGGTGAAGGGCTGAAATTTGTAGATGACAGTGAGGGTGAGGATGGTATTTCAGCCGCTTCCTTCGACTATACCATATCAAATTTTGTGGACAACCTCTACGGATACCCAGATGGTGAGTTCACTAATACACCCATCCTCACTTGCAAAAAGGCTGATGTTTGCAAAGCCATTGCTGCCACTGAATCTACAGCACATTGTCAAAATAAATTATGTAATTCACTGAGATGAGTATATGCAGAGTTAAATGCAGTGATTGAAAATCACTTGTCATATTTAAATATTTAACACAACGTGAATGTCTAGTTCTTTCATGAAACTCTAGATGGCGCAAGCTGATGGATTCATAATGTAATTGATGATATTCACAGCGTGGCACAAGCTGATTTGTTCATGATGGGTTGACAGCCAATGAGTTTGCTGGTTAGCAACCACTCGAGCAATTTGGCCTTTCAGAATTCCTCTAAAACCCTCCACCTTCCCCAGCCCCAACTGTATAGGGTTATTTTATATGCTATTTGTGCAGCAGCTGTATGTTTTAAATACTCACAGCCCTGTATCAATGTATGTATTAGCAGTAGAACGTTCCTGTACTTGCTTGCAGCAGCTGCAGCAATAATCTACAACAACTGCAATAACCATCAGCAGCAGCAGCGAAGCAGATCTATTCTGCCCAGACGAAATATGTTAACATTGTCATATGCATTACCATGCTAAAATCTTCTGAGAGTTGTCATGATAGAAATGATTTAGTAGGGTTTCTAATTAGGCACTGAATGGAGTTGCCAATTCATTTTTTTTTTTTTTTTTTTTGCTAAAGTAGATCTGTGAAGTGTGCCCTGGGAAAACATATTACATGCACATCAAGTGTTTTATTCAGAACAGTCCCACAGATTTCTGTAGACAACACTGACATACACATCTACACATTCTTTTAGTGGTTGTTCAAGGTAATCAGTCTAATTTTACCCCTCACCTTGGGTGTTTCTGTCTCACTGTCTACTATATTGGGTCAAGGTGCCCTGCTTTGTGTGACAACCAACTCTGTCTCTGTCTGGTCTCTCTGGCTCTTCCTAGGGAAAGACATACTGCGGGAGACTATAAAGTTCATGTACACAGACTGGGCTGACCGCGACAACGGTGACATGCGGCGTAAAACTCTACTTGCACTTTTTACTGACCACCAGTGGGTGGCGCCAGCAGTTGCTACAGCTAAGCTGCATGCTGAGTTCCAGTCCCCTGTTTATTTTTATACCTTCCACCACCACTGCCAGACGGAGGCACGACCTGAGTGGGCAGACGCAGCACACGGCGACGAGATCCCGTATGTGTTCGGTGTACCCATGGTGGGCGCCACAGATCTATTTCCCTGCAACTTTTCCAAGAACGATGTCATGCTCAGCGCTGTTGTGATGACATACTGGACCAACTTCGCTAAGACTGGGTGAGAGTTTGATCTGTACAAATTTAACCCAGTGAGACAGAATACAAATGCAGTTCTGTCTTGATTTTCTTCTCACTTTGTTTAATTTTTTTTTTCCAGTGATCCGAACATTCCAGTACCGCAGGATACCAAGTTCATCCATACTAAGCCCAATCGCTTCGAGGAAGTTATCTGGACCAAATTCAGCTCTAAGGACAAGCAGTACCTCCACATCGGGTTGAAGCCTCGCATCCGGGATAATTACCGTGCTAACAAAGTTGCCTTCTGGCTTGAGCTGGTCCCTCACCTCCACACCCTTCATGAGGAGATCATTAGCTCCATAACCACGCGACTGCCCCCCGGCAGCCCGAATCGGCCCGGCAGGAAGGGCCCGGCCCAAATCCCCGGCACACAACCTACTCGCCATCCCACGGTCTCAACCTACCCACCCGACCCGGACCTTGAAGGTTCTGAACACCCTCCTGAACGCTTCCCATTCCCAAGCGACCCAAGGGACTATTCGACGGAGCTGAGCGTCACAGTAGCAGTGGGTGCATCACTGCTCTTCCTCAACGTGCTGGCATTTGCCGCGTTGTACTATAAGCGTGATAAACGGCATGAGCTGTTGCAACGCCGCCATCGGCGCCTCTCACCTCAACGCGGGGCGGTGACAGGCGTTGGCATTGTAGGGGCTCCGCCCCATAACGATCTGGCATTGAGCCAGGAGGAGGAGCTAATGTCCTTGCAGATGAAGCAGCAGAGGGTGGAGCTCGATCATGGCACACCTCTTCCATCGCGTGGTCTACATGGCGACTTGGAACCTCTAAGACCACCCGTGTGCCCGCCAGACTACACTCTGGCCCTACGGCGGGCACCTGAGGACGTGCCACTTATGACATCTAACGCGCTTTCCATGATCCCCAGCACCATCACTGGCATGCAGCCCCTCCATGCCTTCAACACTTACCCCCCTGCGCCTGCACCAAGTGCTGGGCATAGCAACAATGCCCTGCCCCACCAGCACTCCACCACACGAGTATAGTAACCCCTCTGAGGGGACCTGGCCCCCTAAACGCATAGGAACACAGACCTCCGATACCAAGAGTGGTGCTACACGGATACTGTCCAACACACCACTCCTGTCCTTTTTAAGTCCACTCTCAGCACACTCTTTCTCTCTTGTACTTTCTTATTTTACTCTTCCTGCTCCTCTCGTTCTTGGAGAAGATTTTGGGTGGAGAAAAATGTTGGCTATTTTCCCTACTCAATACAGCAGCTATCCCCTACCATTTTGTTTTTTCTCCTGTTTTTCCCCCTCAAGTTTCATGCCACCTTTCCCTTAGTTTTTGTTCCTTCTCCCCGAGTCTTTTGCTCTGCTGTAGCCGTTTCTAGTCCCCAAAAAAGAACAGTTTTTCCTACTTCGGACTGTTTTATAAATCAAGAAAACATACGTGTAAAATATGTATTATTGATAACCTTATAAGGCTATGAATGAAAAAAAAGATTCTACTATCTAATTTTTACCAGCATTCTTGTGCCAAGTACTGTGATCATCGTCCAATCAGACGCAGTCTAGTGGATGGACGTGGAGAGAATCACCTGAACTGGATTTATTCAAGGAATTTGCAGAATTGCTTAAAAAAAGTGCCAAATTTGTTTTTCTTTTCTTTGGTCTCTCATTTTTTTTATGTTTACTTTTTGCTTTTTGTTTTGCAGTGTCACTGTTATTTGCCTATGAAGAGAAATGAACAACACTACAAATACCTATATAAAAAGATATAGATTAATTAAATTTATATCTTGATTGCGCTTTGGGAAATTTGCATGATTCCTTTTTTAAGAGGAAAATGGACATTCGAGATTCAAGACTCTTCTTTCTTTGTCTTTTTATTGTCTTTTTCTGCAACAGTCTTCTCTCTCTTGCTCTCTTCTCTGTCTTTCCTCTCTTCTCTCTTTTTTTAACATCAGCTGAATTTTGTGCACTTCATTTGAAGAGATTCTTTTCCCTCTGTAGATACATGGTCATATCCGGAAATGAAACTGATTCTTGACGATAATAAAGAGGATAAATAGTTCCCTTCTTTTTTTTTTCATTTATAATTATGGAAGCTGTGCGACAAAGCTCATCTCCCGGAGAAGGACTGATCAGATCCACGATCACCTCCTCTCCTTTTTTTATCCCGTTTATCTCTCTCTCGGCTCGTATAGTCCTCTGTAGTAACCCGCGCATTACGCCACATTGAGTTAAGGAACGTTCACTGTGTCGCTCTCTCTCTCCGTAAAGACTCGGACTCGGCTGAGTTGGACGTCCAAAGCGACGGGATCAACACCTGCGCCCGTTCCCGCACAGCTGGAGTCTTTCCGTCTCTCTCTTTTATCCAGAGCCCAAGAGAGCTCATGACGTGTCCAGAACATTCTTCCCCCTCACTGACACTGACCTTTGAGTGATTATCTCAGTTTGAGCTCACTTGTCATCAGGCGGACATCTTGTTATATGCCCTGTCACAAGTCCCCATAAGACCTTCCGATTCAGCCTCTCACCTCTCGACGTGTTTTTTCTGAAATCTCTCTTTCAGGGTGCCAGGAACGAATGATCTGGCCGAGAAGAAGCAGGAGACGGGGTGCAGGAGACGGGGTGCTTTGGGGACAGATGTGGCCCTAAATGAGCTCTGGATACTGACTCTGGAAGCTTTGTGTATCAGGTTTGAGCCGCAGTGGCGGTCAGAAACTAAACGCAGCCTGAAGAGGCGTACTGCGCTACAGTGGACGAGGTGTCACCTCTCACGCCACTTAAATATACATTCACTATCCATACTGCAAGCAACTGTGCATAGCGCTCTCATCTCCGTTCATTTTTTGTTCTCTCGTTGTCTTGTTTTTGGAGTTTCTTGTTGGTGGGTGGATGGAAAACACGCAAGACCACCTTCTGTCATGCCATGACGAAAAACACAAGATGCAAACTGTACATTTTTATAAGTGTTAAGAGATGACATGGTCTTTGTAAATATTTTGTTTATTGTTGGGTCCATGGCCAATCTTTACACTGTAAAAACAGGTGCAAGCTCGTTCAGCCAATCACATCCCTCCACCCACAATTCTGAAGACCCTTATTAGATTTTCATTTGGAGGTTTACAGATACTAAAGCTTCTTTTTCAACAAAAGACATTAAATCGTAATGAATGTTGAGGGAAGCGGAAACGAAGCGAATTCCACATTAGAGAATATACTGAGTCAAGAATGAGCGCACTTGATTAGAGTAATTGCATTTGGAATTCAAATTTGCTGCAAGACCCAACAATGCGGTGGACAATAGAGTCACTGGCTGCATCTGATTCTGTTTCGTTTTAAAAAAAGAAGGGTGGAACCGATCAGGGCCTAATCAGAATATTTTGTTGGAGAGTGTTAAATGAGAAAGTTTATGTGGAGAAGCTTGCACGAGGCCGCAGGATGTAAATCGCTCGAGTCAGCCCTGTTTTTTTTTCTGAGAGGCCTGCTGTTTGAGTCATTCTCCTGGGTGTTCTTCATTACGCTTCAGTGGACTAAATGACACTGTGGGGCGTTTGTTTTCTCTTACCTGGTTGTAAGTTCTTAGAAATTTAATGTTACCCAAACCATTGGAGATTTGTTGGGAGTGGGGGTGGGATTCCACAGAGTTCTGGCTTATCTCTTTGTTGTGAATTTGAGCTGCATATATTTCAAAGTAGAGAATTTAAACAGTTCATATTTTTCTACAAAATAAAGGGAGAGAGATGATTCTACCGGCAACTGGCAGACATATAAAGCACACTCTCACCAGACATACATGGTGATACTTTTTGTCTGGGTTGCCTATGTATTATAGAGGATTTACTGAAAAAAAATATGAAGAAAAAAAATAATGAGAAACACAACTGTTGAGTATTAATGCTTGGTCGCCAAAAAAAGACTTGCACCTGTTGAGTTTCATTATGTTGAATTTCAGCAACGTAAAAAAGCCTTGAGATGAGGGGACTGTATGACCGCAACGGGTCTAAAGATTGAAATTCATATTTCTATTTCCTATACAGGCTACTACACACTGTATGTTGTGTATCTGAACTGGACAACATTAAAAAAAAGGTTATTAAACATACTGATAGACATGTCTCCTTATTTGCATGTTTTGTGCTAAACCGTCTACTTTTTATATGTATACTTACGGTTTCATTTAAACTTCCTGTTTTGTCCTCTAGATGGAAGCATACTTCACTCAGCCTAACAGCAAACTCTACAGAACCCTCAAAAAAGACCTTTGGTCCTGGCGTTAAACATTGCCTACTTAAAAGTGAACAAATAGCAGCACAATTCATGAATTTGTAGAAAACTGCACATACAAATATAATTAAATAAAAGTGTCTCAGATGTACTGTAGTCCAGGTGGCTGGATGCCGCCAGACCAGCTGTTCGCCACACTGATATAACCCTTTGAGTCCACTTGTGGGTCTAAAATGTTCCTCTGCAGGATCTTGTGCCATGTTCGCCTTGTTGAATAAGTCAAGGTGTCACTGCTGTTCTGCTTCTCCCTCCGCATACTTTAGAAACATGACTGCGGGCTTTCGAATGCAGAAGACCATTTGAAGAGCGACACCTGGAGCGCATAAGCTCTTTAAGATTTAAACTCGTCACAATCAAGTGTTCTTGTCCGGGTTTGTTGTGTATTTGTGACTGCTGTAAACAGTTCCCAAGCTCGGCTGAGCTCGCGTCAGCGGTTTTTTCGTTGGCAGGCTGGTGCAGCTGAAAGCAGGAGTCTGACTTTCCCTCGCAGGAAACTGCTCTGCACCTGCAGAAGTTCTGGGAGAGAGGAGACCTCCTGCGTCTGTGTGCTGGCAGGAGCTGAATCATCTGGAAGAACTGTGGACCTGGCCTGCTGTGGAAACAGAATGGACTCATTAGGGAACATTTATCATCCCAAAAACTAAAATTGAATAGATTGCAGCTCTCGGGTCTGATTGGATCGCCTTGTGAAATAATCACAACATGCGAAACAAACCTATACTAAACCTAGAATATTTTCTACTGTTAAAATCCATTACTTTGGTAACTAAGCTAGTTTCTTCTCCTAATTCAAGTGTATTGTGTATTGTACTCTAGTACTATATTTTAAAGGGTGGAGGGATTTTACTCCACCACAAAACGAAAATTTTGTCATTAATCACTTTCTCCCATGTCGTTCCAAACCCCTTAAAGCTTAGTTTGTTTTTCTGAACAAAATTTTTGGTATTTTGGTTGATTTTGGATTGTGACAATCCCACTGACTGCCAAGTACAAAACACTGTTAAGGTCCAAAAAAATACTGTTAAAATGGTTAATCTGTCATCTGTGGTTCAACCATAACGTTACGAAGCGATATATATATTTTCTGTGTAGAAAGAAAACAAAAATAACAACTTTATTTAACAAATTTGGCACCGTCCATTTCGGAGAGTTGGTGCGTGCATATATCGTATGCTTTTGCGATACAATGTAATGTTTTCTATGTGTATTTACGCTTTGATTTGAGCAAAAACAGAGCATCTGTTCGCCACGGCTGGCACAGAACAGTGTACGGCATAGCTACGGTGATGCTACAGTAATGAATTTGTTGAATAAAGTCATTATTTTATTTTCTTTCCCTACAAAAAGTATTTGCATCTCTTCATGACATTACAGTTAAACCACTGATGACAGTAGGTCTTTCATACTTTTCTGGACCTTGACAGTGTAATTTACCTGGCAGTCACAATCCTCCCAGCTTTCATCCGAAATACCTTAAATTGTGTTCTGAAGACCAACAAAGCTTTTACTCTTTTGGAACGACATGGGAGTAATTTATTACTGACAAAAGTAACCCTTTAAGCAAAAATCATATTTTCATATCATATAACCAGGGAATGGTTCAACTGAAATGTATTGGTGTAGCCATCAGTTCATTTTCATAGTTACAGAAAGCAATGAAGCATACATTGACATTCTGGTTTACTATTGCGGGAAAAACCCATTTAGACTGAACTTATTTCAATTGCAATATAGTCTGCAGTATATATACACATGCTGTATTAAGGTATCTCTGTTGTAACTTTTTTTTTAAAGTGATGTATATATGTATGCAGCTTCACAGTCCAGCATGGCATAAAAAATTCACCTCACAGTCAGTGAACTATCAAGCTTTGGGGGGAAAAAAACACACTTCCCAGAATCATGCCGCCAGCGTGACTGTGGCCAAAAAATAGAAAGAGAGAAAGTAAAGGATAAACCGACTATGCTGCACGTTTGCACAATTTCCTAGAATTCCAAATTATCAAAAAGGGTGCATGTGGATGTCAGAATAGTCAATACTGTCAGAATAGACCTTGCTCAGTCACAACACATCAGCGGTTACTACACCTGTAAATCTAGACTGTGCAGGATCTGGCCGAGGGTGTGAATGTTACTGATGTTGTTATCCAGTGCATTGGCAAGAGGAGAGTTGCTCACTGTTTTTATTGCATTACTCAGGGCCTGATCGAGCAGAGACAGACCAGTCTGGACCACCACAGCCTGTCCATGAACCTAGAAAAACAGATTTAGACTTCAAAAGTTAAACACACCGGCTGTAATCATCTATAAAATACGCCAGCACTTGAAATCACGTTTCACTGATATAAAGATAACATGAGAAATTCATAAAAAATAGATTTGTATGATGAATAAAATCATCTTTGCTAGTAAATATAAGCATGCATGCATGATATATACTGATGTTTTCAAATTATGCTGTATTACCGTTTTGCATAATACTGGTTTTAGGTATTTAATGTATTTATACATAATGTTTTTATATCATGTTAAACACTCACATCTATATGTTCCCAAACAGCAAAGTCAACACTAGTCAGGGGAGCAAAATAGGATTTCATCTCTCCACAGCCTCCTCTGCAACCATGCTGAGAGAAAAAGAAATGGATGAGGTGATGTTTCTGAAAATAACCTGACATTCTGTGTGAAGCACATAGAGAGCTCACCATGATGACCTCAGAATCTCGAGCTTCTCGTACAAAGTGGTCCAGAACCCTCAGGTCACAGATAGGTCGGAGAGGGGAGACCTGGTTTCCACCCAGCCACGCAAACACTACCAAAACTGACACCAAACCTTAACAGACAAATAAACAGTTATTACAAATACTCACTTTATGCTTATAATAAAAAAAAAAAAAACTTTTACTTTATATAAATGATCATTAGTAGAAAAGTCAACACCCCTTTTTTAAAATAATTTTCACTGTGCCTAAACTTCAATTTATGCTATTTTTTTTTATTCCATTCACACCAGCAAGATACATAACGCCAATAAAGCTTATTTTAAATTTAATTTGAAAGTGATGACAGCGGTGGAATTCAAACGCACGCATCCAGAGACTGAAGCCTAAATCCAGCAACTTAGACCGCTTGGCCACGCTACCAAAACACCAAACACCAACCTTTACAGGTTTTTTAGGGGTTCAAGCATGTAGTGCTGAAAACCTATTGTAATTGTTAGGATTTTTGCTGAAACTTGATCAGATGGTAGTAGTCATCCTCTCTACTCAGGCCCAAAGAACCGCCCAATTGGCCTAACAGTGGAGCTACAGCACAAAAAACTAAAATTTATGTCATTTATGCCGTAGCTCGTAAACCGTTTGTTGTAGAATATTTTACATCGTTGCAATCCTTGCATTAGCACGAACAAAAGATTACAGGCGAGATTTTTGCTCAAACTAGTCATAGGTTTTTCACTCGATCTGAACCAAACCACTGCAGAAATAATCTTTGAACATACACTCAACAAAAATATAAACGCAACACCTTTGTTTCTGCTCCGATTTTTCATGAGATGGACTTAAAGATCT
>JAUYWG010000044.1:7266783-7324113 GCA_034779775.1 Enteromius afrohamiltoni
ATGAATTTTAGATCTTTAAGTCCATCTCATGAAAAATCGGAGCAGAAACAAAGGTGTTGCGTTTATATTTTTGTTGAATGTAGAATATCAATAATTGAAAGTTGAAATTTTGATTTTGGCGCAAAACAGAAGGCCAATTAGCGTCTATGGTAACGTTAACCAAATGTTATTCAGACTATAACTCTGGAACGTAATGAGGTATCTTCACCAAACATGGTAAACTTGTATCAGCTCAAACTTTAGTCAAATGAAAAAAAATGTGCAGCTCTGCCACCTGGTGGCACTATGATGCAGAAAAAACATATTTTCAGCAATAACTAGGCAACTGTTGGTCCAATCGGCTTAAAAATTGGTATGCAGCAAATTGGTCCAAACTGGAGGGCACTATATGAGGGCATTGGCGTATCTCAAAAAACACGGTCGCCATCGGCCAATAAAGTTTGAGCACTTATTAGAGATTGTTAACGGAGGTCGAAAGGTTTGTTCGAATTTTGAAAGAAATCGGCCACTAGTTGGAGCTAACGAGTTTTGCTCTGTAATCACGTGGTGTTTCACGCACCCACACAATATGCATATCATTTGATAGACCTCCTCATAATGAGCAACTTTGCCTCGAGAACCATTGCTGTCAATCAAATATTTCATTATTTATTAACAAATATGTTAAAAACCTCATTTTGCGAACTAGTCTCTGTTTTTTTGCTCAATCTGCAGTAATAATCTATGGACTCTCTAGATCAATACTTATCCAAAAAATATATATGTTGTCCTTTGATTAGCTGTAATTGGCTCATTTAGAAAAGGGGAGTGGTCAAGTAAACAAATAAGCCTATAAAACGTAAAAACACTACTTGGTGAAAACGTGTCACATGACTCTTAACAATTATGCAAAGTTTCATGGAGAACGGACCATAGGTGGGCTATAACAGCTAAAAATGTCTCAAATTAATCTCAAATTTACTTTAAACTTTAATTACAAACATTAAATCTTTATATCATATGATAGATCTCCTCATTCTGAACAACTTTGCATCAGTGACTAACGCTGTCAATAAAATCGTTCATTAAATATTCTCAGTTATGTTAAATACCTACAAGTCTCAAACTAGTCTCAGGTTTTTGGTCCAATCTCAATCAAACAATACAGAACCATTCTCTGGACTCTCTAGATTAATCATTTTCAAAAATGTTGACTTTTGTCTTTAGGTTAGCTGTAACAGGGTCATTTAAAAAGAGGCGTGGCCACATATACTCAAAATACTCAAAAATATACTATAAAACCTAAACAAAAACAAAACTTTATTAAACTTTTTTTTAAAACATGTGACAGATGAGTCTTAGCATGCATGCAATGTTTCTCAGACTAGCTAGCACTATAACCATTAAAAAAGGCCTCAATAACACAATGTTTCCAGAGTAAATTATCTTAAATCCCTCATATATTCGCTTATAGACTATATCTTCATAATAATATTATAGATCTAATCGTTCTGAACAACTTTGCCTCTGGGATTGGGTTTTGACAAAAAAACACTATAATAGTTATAACACTAAAACAGTGTTGTGTAATAAATTGCAACTAATAACCATTAGATGGCAGCACAAGACCACTGCTGTTCATGTTTTCTGATGATTTTGCAAATTTTCCAGATAATGGTTACAGTGAAACCTGAAAATAAAATATAATCCCTTTAAAGAGAATAGTATTACCTATCATTTATTTCAAATATCTAAAATTGCAGCATAATGTGTGTGAATGAATGCCCATGTTCTGTTTCTGTGTGTGTGTGTGTGTGTGTGCGTAAGCATTCTTACTGAGTATTAACCATTTCCTTTCTGTGTCTCTGTGTGTTTGTATTAATATATTAGTTTAACCATTTAATGTGTCTGTGAGCCTATTGTGCATTTTTGATGTGCTTCAGTTTTAGTCATACATTCAGGTTGCTTTATACAACCTCAAAGGCCTAAACAATGCTCGAACCCCAGTAACTGCTGCTTGAAGCTATATTTTGTTTTTTCACAGAAGTGGTCAAATACTAAATTTTCCAGAGTTTCATTGGTGTTTCATATTAGCCTTAGACCACAACCTTCACCTCTGAAACATCTTGGCTTCTTTATCTCCAGGATAAGGATCTTCACGTCATCTGATTCATCATTCTATGTCACTGACACTGTTCATACTGGGATCGCCGCTCTAAATAGCATGACGCAGCTCCTCTTCAGTAATATAGCTGCTTGGGAAAGCCACGGCAGCTTTAAGGGCCTTTGATTCATCCAAATGACTCAGTTTGTTAGAATCGGTATAGGCTATTAAAAATATTCATCCACTGATGCGTTTTTAGCGACACTTCCTGCACGTTGGATTTAGTGTTGCCAGGTCCGTGGTTTTCCTACGGAATTGGGCTAATAGCGGTCTTCCGCAGGATGTTTTTTCAAGTCTGCGGGTTGAAGCAACCCCATTAACGTAATATTTATCCCTTGGAAATTGATTTTTATCAGTGGAACTTTATTTATTTACCGGAACACAATTCTTTTTTTGGGGCTGGTTTTGAGTGGCCCAAATGGGCGGATGAAAACCTGCTGTGAAAACCTGGCAACCCTACTTGGATTGTTAGAGGGATAGCAAGTGAATTAGCATATTTTGGGTATTATTAGTGAGTCAATCAATCGTTCACTCAACCGATTCTTTAAATCTTCACGAAAGTCTTCACTCTTCCTCAATGTTCAACTTTTGAGTATGACTTCTTTGAGTTGAATCTTTTGAGGTTTTTTATTTTATTTTATTTTATTTTTAAGTAATCAATCATAGGCTAGATATGACATGAATCTTTATTCAGTTCATCTGGTTCATCTAGTTTACAAATTCCTTCATTTCAATCATGGAATCAATGAGGCTATTCTCTGCAACCAATGAAATGCCTCCACAGTAGAATCCTCATGCATTTCAGAAGGACTTAAGTGAACTAATTCATTCATAAATGAGATACAGAGTTACTGCAATCATACCAGACTTTCTATCACTCAGAATATATAACACAAAATAAGAAAGCTCATGGGGCTTTCTGCACAAAGACCAAACAGAAAGTTCTGGTAAGTTCATGGATGGAATCATGCACAGCATCATATTTATATCACATGTGAATAATGCGTTAGTTACATGCGTAAGCAAGATATTGGAATCATGGATTGAACATTTATTTATTTAGGCTACTTATTAAAATGTGATAAATTTGTGAAATAAAAAAATAAAATGCATGACAATGATAAAAGCTTATTTTAACTTCAACACCGTAAAAATGCATGCAGAGAGAACTGTTTGACCGACATGGCACGGATACAAACACAAGTGAGTATCACTACATCAGAAAAGCTTCTCTTACCTGAAAACGTTTGCATTCGCAAGGTGCATTTTTACTGTGCATAATGTTAAAATCCTTGCGGTTTTTATTCCTTTTTGCACCCCACATTTACTGCAGACCGCGCAGATCTAAGCTCAACGCATGCACCGTATGACTTTTGCGTGACCCTGTTCCTCGTGCGTCCTTGGTAGTATTCCAGCGCGCGCTGTTCGGTCTGGGCTGTGTTGTTTGGCATGCACTGTGTTGCTCAATATACATTCAGCGTTTCTGTGTGCAATCCTGTGACGACAGTGATCTCGCGTTTCAGGGCAAATTTGTTAAACCTTTGAGGCACTTGCACTTGCACTTGCATTTGAGGCTGTAAATAAATAAAATGCTACACAAGTGTTTAAAGCAAAAGCCTTGTTAAAACAAACTACAGTCAAGTTTAAAACCATCCAGCCTTTCCCCTCTAATGTGTGTAGCTGAAATTATTATTATCCACGATTTAATCAAGAATGTTTTTGCTAACGGAAATAATTTACAAGATTTCTATTTATTTATTTATTTATTTATTTATTTATTCATTTATTCATTTATTTTTGACAGCACTACCATCTAGTGTTCAAATAATAAATTACAGTCAGCCGTGCAGCTTTTTGGTCACAGCTGTAGAAGTAGGTTACTCTACTCAAGCATGGATTATGGGCCGGGCCCCGTGCTCCTTTTTAGCAATGTTACCTTCTAAACACCTGTAGCATCTTCAGTGCTGTATATTTGGAACCTGTGGTCATTTTAGACTAGGTAAGTCTCTGACTTGGGTATTTGATAGTTAGATTTGTCAGTCTAGCTAGCTGATCTGGCATCAGGGGACTTGTTTACATTGGGCCACATCTACAAAGTCTTCCAGAAGAGGAAAACGGTGGCCGAGAGAGCTCAACGCGCTGCAGTTTAAGAAAACACATGCACCAAATACAGAACCAAACACACCAAATACGGAAACGCACTGCAAACACACGAACGCACTGCAAACAGCACGGACCACAACGGACGTGCAGGATGGAGGTACTATGGGGTTTTTTTTGTATGGTGGTGGAGAGAGCTCAATGCGCTTCAACACATGCAAACAGAAAAAATGACAACACAATAAGAAAACATCCTCATCAGTGTGTGAATACAGGCGTTGCAAATTCTCGCAACGCATCCAAACACAGAAATGTGCTGCAAATAGCACAGACCACAATGGAAATGTTTCAGGGGGACCTCAAAAAGTGACGAACCCATCTGGTACACAATTTTTTGGTCAGAGCAGAGGTGTTGTCACTGAACTAAAAGTTGAGTTTTTTTTGTGTATTTTAACAACCTGATCATACGGTATTTTGGATATTATCTGACAAATTACACACTTAACTGTGAAACATTCTTTGAATGCAATGTTAGCTAGAGCTACTCTCAGATGGGTTCATCACTTTTTGAGGTACCCCTGAAAAATTTCCATTGTGGTCTGTGCTATTTGCAGCGCATTTCTGTGTTTGGATGCGTTGCGAGAATTTGCAGCGCCTGTATTGTCAAACTGATGAAGATGTTTTCTTAAAGTGTCATTTTTTCTGTTTGCATGTGTTTTCTTAAATTGCAGCGTGTTGAGCTCTCTCCGTCACCGTAAAAAAAACCCATAGTACCTCCATCCTGCACATAATGTAGGGGCAAAGAAAGAAAGAAGTGTATTTATTTAACCATTACTAAACACTATGTTTAGACGCAAAAATTCAACCGGCGTAAATTATATCAACCAATTTTCAGGAAGGAAAACAAGGAAGAAGCAGAATATGAGTTAGAGTGAGAGGGTTAAGGATTATACAGCCTTATTCGCTTCATTGCATTTGCATATCCTTCCTCATTTGTGTCTCTCTGAGATTAGATTATGCTCTTAAAAAATGAAAGGAATGTCCCACAAGCTTGCTAATCTTCTTCATGGTATTAACTTGCGTTGGTCAGTCAATGTAAATTTGTCCCATGTGACCTTTAAATTCATTTTAACTTGTGTTGCTTTAACGGGAAAATGTAGTTCATAGATTGTTATTTAGGTGGAATATATCACTAGGATGTGGCAAATGTTTTTGTCTGACCTATTGTATATTTAAATTGTTTTCCTTTTTGTGTGTTTCAAGACTCTCTGCACAGGCTAATACTTTTTCAAATTAATCTGTTCTTCACATTTTCACTATGCCAATTATTTTTCTTCCAATTTCTTCAAACTAAATGTAAAAGTCTCGATACTAACTCTTACTGGAAATCATGCTTGGCATTAATGATTGAATTGTCATGTAGCAACCTATATGTTGTTGTAATAACGAAACTCAAGCAGAATTGTTCTTAGGTTTTTATTAATGTGTTTCAGTTGTGTTTATTAGGTTGAAACAACTTGACAGCTTTTTTTCCTCTTTGTTTTGTTTTGACACACATCTTTACCACAACCCAAAATTCTAATGGTATCATTGAATTATTTAACATGTAAATTGAGACAGTTTGTCTCAATTAAACTATGTTTACATTATGATTAATATTAAGGTGAAAGCAATAAAATAATTATAGACAGTGGACAGTGGGGAAAAATTGTGTTAAACAATAACTATTATAAATATACTCAAAATATGAATTAAATCATATTTTATAGGCCTATTAAAACATTTGGAGCCAGTAAGATTTTTTTTTCCATATATATTTTTTAAATATTATTACAATATAAAATAACATTAATTAATTAAGAAATCAATTATTTAAGTCTTACTGACCCCAAATTGTTTAAACAGTATTGCATAACATTGAAAAACACTCTGCAGATCGTAAAACTTGTACAGAAATATACAGAGAAGCTATAGGAAAGGAAAAAAAACAAGAAAAAATTAAATTTAACCACAACCAAAGCTATAATATGAAGGTAAGTGAGATCATTTGGAATAATGAAGGTATGGAGGAAGAGGTGAAGGTGAGTTGCAGTTATCATAGAACAGCTGGAAATTCTTGTCTACGGCCATTTTGTTAGTCAGGTAGTTCTCCAGATCTTGCACAGTGAGCTCTTGGACTCTGTTCCCCTCCTTTGCGTTCTTGGCAAGGGCTGCTTGGGTCGGAAAACGAATGCGTATGTTGTGTGGTGCGTTGCGGTCGTATTCGGTGCAGCAGTAGGCAGACCACACGTCTTCAGGAATGCCAACCCGGTCCTGGTTGTTGCGGCGGATCATGTTTCCATGAGTGGTAACCCCAGTTACAATATAAGCTGTACCCCGACAGAAGTTGTTGAGGCGTACGCGGATGCGTTCTTCATGTTCGCGCCAAGGTCCGATGTTAAACTCACGAATTTCTGGCACAACGTTGGTAAGCGTGTAAGTAGCTGCTCGGTCCTGTGGATCTGACTGGTGCTGGTCTGGATTCAGATGGCCTCTCTCATACAGAACCACGTCAGAGTAGTCATCTAAAACCGCCTGGCTGTCCTCAAACTTCATGTGTAAGTATCCAGTGGGGAACGGCATCATGTTCCCGTTTCCATCAACCTCAGCAAGCTAAGAAGAAGGTCAACACATCGTAACAAAGGAGAAAGCAAATTCTCAAAGAAAAGCTGTGACTGGGTTTCAAAAGGTACACCTTTGTATATTATTTACCCCCAAGGGTTAATATTAGTACCTTAAATATACATATTAGTACCGTTTGAAAGGGTACAGTAACAGTTCTATTTATTCTGAGAGTGAATGGTTTCATACCTGAGGTTCATACATCCAGGGATAGTCCACACGCCGATCGCCCTCTGTTTTCTTAAAGGTGTATGCGGAGTAAACAGGGATACGGTTTTTGGAGTCGTATAGGGTTACGAATCTGGGTTTGTCAGCGTAGCGCTGGCAGATCTTCTTCAGTGTGCTATCTCTGAAGCCTCGTGGTGGGGTGCCCATATACAGGGAATCTTTGCATCTCTCAATATGGTTGAAGTCCTCAACTACGGTTGCAGTTCCCAAGTGTTCAGAGAGCAATGTTGTGATAGCAAGGGCCAGAAGGATCACGGTGGGACGCATTTTAGTTTAAAGAAGCTTCTCGACAGTCTTACTTGAGCACCTCTTTGATAGAATGAGAGAGTGAGAAGAATTCGAAGCTGGTTACTTTGAATAGCGTTGATTAGATAAGCAAAACAGAACTGGTAAGACTTTGCCTAAAAGAGAAGAGTGCGACCTCCAGGTGAACTTGTACAAATGCAGCTTTACATATGGATCTAGGATACAATATTTAAACTTTTTTCTACATCAAGGAAAACAATGTATGATTGTTGTTGTTTTAACTTTGCTTTGGTTTGTAACTTGTCCTGCTTTACTGGTGTTGTGGAAATCAGTAGTTGAGGAAAGGTGTCTTATTATCCAGAAGCGTACACTGAAAAGGGGCAAGAAATCATGGAGAAGGGAGGGTGGGCCATGATGACTTGACTTAGTTTTGTAAGAAGCAATAGCACATAGCATTATAGTCATGCAAGTTGCAAGGGGGGCCTCTATGTTTTGGATTTGTTGGGCAAGATGCTAAGTCGGGTTCAGATCTCTGGAAATTGGAGGCCAAGTCAACACCTTGAACTTTCTGTCATGTTTCTTAAACCATTCCTGAACAATTTTTGTAGTTTGGCAAGGGCACGGCATATTATCCTGCTGAAAGAGGTCACTCTTCTTAGGGAACACCATTGAGGTGGTATGTGTTGAAGGTAATGCAACATGATTCCAGGACCTAAAGTTTCCTATCAGAAGTTGACTAGAGCATAACACTGCCTCCGCTAACCTGCCATCTCTACATCCCATAGTGTATCTTCTGCCATATCTTCCTCAGATTAATGATGCCTGTGTACCCATCAATCAGAGCTTCAAGAAAATGATCAGACTCATCAGACATTCCTTTTCATTTCCTTCTTTTTATGGCCAGCCTAGTTTTAAGCAACAACTAGATTAGACCAGAGGGGCTTCGCTCACCAAAAATGCATCGGTAGATGCTTCCGCACTGCGTAGTTCTAGTAACTAGTCAGCATAGTTTATAGCCATAGCCATCAAGCCATTTTCCTTGGTTGCATTCGCACTGGCAGCAGGAACTCTGATGCGGTCTGCATTGACATCTTTATTTGTTGTATTTACAAACATACCTGGCCAATGGAGGTCACCATTTTAAGAGCCATTTTGTTGGTTGTTGTTTTTGGGTTTTTTTGGATAATTGAGATGGAATGTAAACGCACAGTTGACAGAGCATGAAAATCTGACTAAATCTGTTATAACAACTTGTACTGATATCATTGAGGCTGAGGAAAGAACACAGTGCTGCAGACAACAGGTAAATGCCATTATCACGGTTTTCTGTGTTCGTGAATAAATATTTTGCACAGCTTTTTTAAAAATGCATGTTAGCTGGTGTTTCTTATGCGTTTGGCCAATCAGTGTATGTACGCCACTGGTAGCACCTAAAGAACTGTTTTGAACCGTACTGTGAAGTAGGAAATAAATTAGTTTCCCCAAAGAAAGTTTCTAGAACCAAATATTTTACTAGTACCTGTGGTGTGAGCATGTCAAAAAGCAGGAAATTCCACCAATAGTTCAGGAATTATGAAAAGGTTTCTCCAGTGTAAGAGCGCCTAATGAACCTTGGGAACCATTGACCAGGAATGCCATTATAGTTTCTGCCTTCCTTATTAGAAATCATGTGGTGGTCCCATTCTGAAGATATCATGTTTGAGCCCCCTCTCCCTCATCGGACCCTTGAAACCATCCTAACCTTCCCCCTCGTTACAGCGCCCCTACCCATGACCTTCCTTGCACCAATTTGGGAGATACCAACTGGGATTATCCAACAACATAGCTGTATATGTGTGTGTGTGTGTGTGTCATTTACTCTATAGAGTAACAAGTAATAGTTATCCTCTCCTTTTCACCAGCAGCTTTCTTTGGAAGCAGTAATCAGTAAAAGGAGGGAGAGCCATGATGGTTTAGGAAAATGCAAAATACTGTGCAGAAACCTTATCACAAATTCCCAGAACAAACGTTTCTTTCTCTCTTTCTCCACATCTGCAGGTCTTCTTTTCTATAGAGCTTATCACCTTTATGGTTGACTTGTACGTCTGTCTTATAAAATGTAAATCAGGTTATTCTATACTTCCCATCACGAGAGAACAAACAGTCCTCAATAGAGTGTGAAGAGGTGATGAAAGAAAAAGGAATACAGAGATAAGCCTGGCTGTATGGAGTCTGTGTGAACAAGGGATTAGGAAGGAATTGGGCTTCATTAACCTTCTCTTTATGACACTTTTATTTGGTTATCTGATATTACATGAGCTATCTCATATTCACACCATTGTTAATCTTACATGCACACACAAAAGCTATTTTTTCTTTATAAAAGAATCGGTAGACAGTGCACATATTAAATTGATCAAGCAACAGGAGTTTGATACAAGCTTTATTTATTATATTATTTAGACAATATTCACCCAGAACACCTAGAGCTTTTATGTTATTGAGTCCTCATGTTTTTATATTGGTAATTGAAAGACTGTAGGCAAACAGAGAAGATAAAGTGGTCAATTTTTATTTTAGAAACGTTACAATATTCTGATAAACGGCAGTAAACATGTTTACAAAGTGAGAAATGATTTAGCTGTTGCAGTTTTATAAAGAAGTTAATGGACCTAATAAAACCCCTAAGGCCCTAGATGATTATAGTCATTAATTCTTTCATTTCATAACTCTTTTTAGTCCTCTCGTGGACAAATATTCTTAATTAGGAGATATGAAATATTTCTGAAAATGAAATTGGATCTTCATTCTATCGGTCAAGGCCAAAGGAAATGGATACAGATTTTTACCCTTCAAATAAAACAAACAAACAGAGAGAGAGTGTTATACCCAATTATTTTAGTTTATGACTGCAATCATATACAATTAAGTAAAATGCATCTGAGGGAATATTCTTCAGGGCCTAATGCTCAAAATCTTATTCAGTACACCGTTAAAAACTAAGGTTAGTAGTTAGTTAGTAGGTTCAGTAGTTCTTTGTAGTTCAGTCTATTGTATGAGTCATTGTATTGTTTTCTATAGGATCTTTAAATCACATACACTACCAATCGAAAGGGTATTTTATTTATGTATACATGTATATATTTAGAATAAACTTATTTTATTCAGCAAGGGTGCATTAAAGTGATGGAAAAGTCATTTATAATGTAAAAAGCTTTCCATAATAGTTTTCTTCTAAATCCTAATAAATGGATAATGGTTTCCAAAAAAAATGGCTTTGACATCATGGGGGAGTAAAAATCATAAAACAGAAAGCTGTTCATTTACATTTTTGTAAATTGTAATAATATTTTATCAGCTCTTTTTTTATCTAATCTTTCATCAAATAAATGCAGCCTTGGTAAACAATAAGAGACTTCTTTCAAATATCTTACTGACCCCAAACTTTCCAATGCTAGTGAACATGCAAAAATATGCTAGATTTCTAAAGAACTACTGTAAATAATGTTTATATTATTGAAGGGTGTCTTTTTCTGTCTCATTAAGTTGTAAAATCTAACTGGAGTGTATGGCAGAGTATTCATTCAACAGAACACAATTCTGACGGTTGAATGATGTTTGAAAATGTGTTTATCAACAGGTTAAGACAGGGGGTGTCAAACTCAATTCCTGGAGGACCTGCAGAGTTTAGCTCCAACCCTAATAAAACACACCTGATCCAGCTAATCAAGTAATTAAGGCTTATTTTAAATCTACAGGTGTGTTGTTGAAGCAGACTTGGAACTAAACTCTGCAGAGCTGTTGTGCTCCAGGAATTGAGTTTGACCAATCTGATCTCACGGCAATTTGTACATATTTTACGGGGTGACTAATTTGTAGAAATTCGTATGGCCTCACTCGTCTTTCTTCTAAATCATACGTAGTTTCCAATTCGTATGAGTTTGTATGAATGACCTAAACCTAACTCCGCCCCTAAACCTACCCCTTCACAAGGTTTTAGAAAAATAGTTCAAGTGAGGTACGAATTAGCACGAATTTGGCACCTTGTATGAATACGTACAAACTGGTGGTGAGACCTCCAACTGGGTTAAGAGAGAAGACCTTAAGTCTGGACTTTCATTACCGAATCATTAGGCTCACAATTCCCAAAAAAAATCTGAAACCTCTTGTCCACAAAGGTGTTCTTCTTCAAAAAATCTTCCAGTTGCTGCACGGACATCTCTATGACCTCCGCTCCTACTTTCTCATTGAGCCCATAGGCTGCGAAAGCCGGGAATTTGGAACGCTCATCAAACGGGGCATTGTGATCGTAATCGATGCAGCAGTAGGCCGACCACAGGTAGGTAGGAACGGCCACTCGGTCGATGTTGTATCTGCGGATCATCCTACCAGACGTGGTGACCCCTGTGATCATAAACGCCTTACCGCGGCAGTAGTTGTTGAGTCGACGGCGGATGATGTGCTCGTGTAGTTTCCAGTAGCCCACGTTGAACTCGCGGATCTGTGGGACCACATTGGTGAGGGTATACGTGGCTGCCTTGTCGTCGGGGTGAGCCTGGTGCTCATCTGGGTTTAAATGGCCTCGTTCGAAATCGACAATGTTTGAGTAGTCTTCCAAGATGGCCTGGGCATCTGAAAAACTGTTGTGGACATCATTGGGAGGAAATGGCTGCATCTCACCAGAGTCTGATGCTGTGGAGAGCTGAATGAGTGGAGAAGTGAATGATTTTAAGTTTATTTTTAATAAAATATGGAAAAAATCTACAACCAGCCTAAGAATTGTTATGTTTTTGTTTTGCACATTTCATGGTCTTAAACTTGGCTACAAGACCAGCTGGTAAAAACCACTTAAACCAGCCTAAGATAGATAGCCGGCCGGTCATAGTTGGTTTAAACTGGTCTCAGATGGTGTTTATCAATTGGCAGCTGGTTTCCCAGTCTTACCAAAGCAAGTTATAAAAACAAGCCAATCAAACTGGGAGACACGATAAATCCAATTAAGGCTGATTCAGGAGTTTGAGGATAGCTAAATATCTATACTGTGCCTTGTTTTTATGCATCAAGTCTACATAGCTATTAATACTTGCAGTTATTAAAGCTTTACTCCTTATGAGGTAAAATGAGAACTTAGCGGTTGTTTACCTGAGGCTCGTACATCCAAGGAACGTCAACCTTCTTGAAGCCGTCGGAGCGCTTGAAAGTGTACGCAGAATACACCGGGATGTGATCCACTACATCATACAGAGTGACATACCGAGGCTTGCCGTTGTAACGCTGACAGATCTTTTTAAACAAGCGGTTTTCCAGACCCCGTGGGGGAGTGCCCATATACATAAACTCACGGCATTCGGGTGAGAAATCTTTCTGCACTTCTGAGCGCACAGAGACGAGCAGAAAGCAGAGAAACGCCTGCAAAACAGTCCGGTGATCCATTAGATTGAAATGAAGCAGCTCTCCTTCAGAATGTCCTTTGAATAACTCATAGGAAAGTGTCCAAGGTGCTCATTTTCCATACTGCAGTGATAGTCAAATCACACACACACCTGACACACTTGACAGTCCTGCAACTGAACGGATAGGCCTATATAAAAAAGGCATCAAAAAATCACATTTGAACCCAACTAAAGACTTTTCTTCAGTATCTAAACTATATATAGTAATTGTATTTGTTGGTATATATAATTTTCCCACTTGCTCCTCTAAAAATTGTTTTAGTGTTTTTGTTTTAAAGCTTTAGAGGGGCCTTCAATATAAAAAAAGCTGTATATAATATAATCCTCATAATTTAATTTATTATCATAAGAAAGATTTTTTAACAAAACGTTCATTCTTAGAGCACAAATAGCACGAGAGAGGTTTATCTTCAGTGTTAGGGTTTTATTATTATTATTATTTATATAGTAGGCCTATATAGAAGCTAAAAGACAGCCTACAAAAATCTAAAGTAGCTACGGTAAGGATATAATAATTACAACAACAACAACAGCCTATTAATGATAACACATTTAATTATTAATAACAATATACATATTGTTATTATTTTAATTATTTAATGTCGTTTGACTATGTTGTTCGAGATGCAGCGATTCTAGCAGTAGATGGCGGTAGCGCGCTGTTGCCGTTTTCGCGCCGGCGTCATACAAAAAGAAGAAGAAGCACTTCGCGGTTCATTGGATGAATTTCTCATGTGGGTCATGTCCAACAGCCATTTTTGTAAAACACAAACAACAAGACGACCGAGCGAGAAAGAAAAAAAAAACTCATTGCGACCGTTGCAGATACAGGGGAAAATATATAAACAATTCAACATCGAACTCACACAAGACAGGTGTTGAAAACAGACATACCAGTGGTTCAAACCGTCGGTTCATGTGAAGCACGTACGTGCAAAAAGGAGTGAGTTCTTTAAAGAAGATCCAACTCTGGAGAAAACAGTGGATGGCTAGTTTAGCCTAGCTGGCCAGCAGGCTCGCAGAAGAGGTGCGTGCTAAATAATTTTCAGCTTTTTCATGGGAAGCGTGCTTTGTGCACCGCTTGGTAACTTAATCACATTTTAGTGGTAATCGCACACATCTGTGTTTGGAGTGACTCGCACAGCAGATGTTTGAAGGGCTCGTTGTGGAGCAGTCCAAGGCCTGCAGCAAGGCGCGAGGGCGCAGCGCGAGCAGATTTGAGACGTTACTGCTGCGTTTCCTGCTCTTGGTTTTCTTAAAACCTCTCAGACTTGTTGCGTTGTTTATAATTAGATTACTTCTTAACCTTCGTTAGAAAACGCCTCTCAGTTTCAGGCGTGTTGCTTGTTTGTGTTGCGAGTATTACTCACTGTGAGCTGTTACTGCTGCTCGTGGAGTTATGATGGTAACTTGGTCTGGAAACTTCTCACAGAAAGGTTTTGGATGCGTTTTGTTATTTAGTCTCTCTTTTTTTGTCTTTTGAAAGATGCTTTTTAACCTATTTAATCTCACTAGCAACTATTACGGATGTTGACGTGTCTAAAAGGATTTGTTGATGTTTTTACAGAGTTATCAATTATAAAGAAAGCTCAGAGTGTCTTGATCTCATCCACATTTGTGTTAAATGGTTCCATGACCACAGCTTTTGTCGAAAATGTAATGTAGGTAAAATTACTATTTTGGTGCATGTAATATTTGAATGGTATACTTCAATTAAGTTTGTTTATATATATATATATATATATATATATATATATATAATAAATGCCTTTGTGTAATGGTCATCACAATTGTCTAAAACTTAAAATAGCTACTTTTTGAGAATCTAATAATTTTGTTAGACTCGTGTTTATATGTGCTCACTTAGCTAGGATTAAGTGGATTAATCATAAGTAGTTTTAGCTCAGATTTTAAAATCAGTGTTGTACGCCTGTTAAGATTTACATGTGGTGTAAAGTATAAACTTAAATTAAGTGAATGAAAAATAGTTTTGTTATAGCTTTTTATAACTCTTGAATGTCATTGCTTTTTTGTTGATTTTTGATTGCTTACATTTTGTAAGTCGCTTTAGATTAAAGCGTCTGCTAAATGTAAATAAAAAGTTTTTAAACGTGAAAATAAACGTGCATTTACATGAAATAGAGCAAACTGTATGAAAGTTAATAATGTAAACTACTCGAGTTCATTTGATATTTTAGCTATGATTGCATTCTGTGTATTATGTGCATGCATTTGGTTTGCATGAAAAGTAATCTTTTTAAAAGTAATTACTTTTTCCCCTTCCGCAGGTTGTAGGAGTTGGGAGTCGATTGCTTGCCTGTGAAACAATAGTTAGTAAAAGCGATTAAGAATTGAGAGAAAAGTTACCCAGCAATAGTTACGGCGTTACAAACTGCCCTAAAAAAAAAAAAAAAAAAATCAAACAGCAGTTGCTGTTATTTATGCTGCCACAAATTCATAATCGTAGTGTATGTTTTTCTCTTTCTCTTTAAAGTGTTTTCAAATTGCTGAATCTTTTTTTTTTTTTAAAGATTTGAAGTTACTGGCATACTAGGGTGGCGTGCCATCTTTTGGAGCTCTTATATCTGGCTAGATATTCATCAGCCATAATCTCTCTGAAACTGGCAGCTATTATAATATTCGTACAGAGTTTAGAGTTACCAAGTCCACCTCAGCACACAGAAACGCCGTACCGGTCCTGACAGAACCACCTCATTCCTGTCTCCCGTTCAAACTGATCCTTTACAGTCCTGTTCTTTGGACAAGGTAAGCTTTTCCCCACCACTAAGACATGCTTGTATCATTTAAATTTCACATTTATAGTGCGTTTTGGATGACTCAGAATCTCTGCTTTGTTTTTCCATTGGTTAACAGAAACCCTGAGCCCTCTGGACATACAGAATATGACTGCTGAGACACTTAACTTCGGTCCAGAATGGTAATATATGTATTTTGGATAGTATGACTTCAAATAAACATGCTCTTTCTTACAAGTGTGCGTTTGTGGTCAGGAAATGTGGAACCATGATTCAGTGATTCAAAATTCAATAAGTTGGCCAAAAATCATTTTAATTTTCTGATGCAGCCCTTACCCAGAGAAACTCTTTTAGTGACCAATAATTGTGGTCTGTTTACTTGCTGAAAATTTTTTTTGCTTGCATTTGGCACTTGCCAAAAAAAAACAACACATTTTTTATTCTTCCATTGATCTGCGTTGATTTCTTTCTAACGCGTCACCACTAAAAACAAAACAGGTGTTTTGCACTTTTAAACATTTAAAATGTAATTTGGATAATCTGACCTTTTCCCTTATTAGTATCCTTTGTAAGAAATATTTAATGTGCAGTACATTTATGATCTGCCACATTCATTGTGGCTAATTTTTTTTCTTTCTGTCCTACTTCCCTATAAGTGTCAACAGGAGGAAACAGATGTTTCCCCTTTGTGTGATTTTTATTTTTTGGTATATATTGTTTTATATAGATAAAATATCAATCACTCCTATGGTTTTCTGCATCTACACAATCTCGAATCTAGAATGATTGATTGTTTTTAAATAGATAATGGAAATAATTGTCTGTTTTCTTCAGGCTCCGTGCACTATCCAGAGGGGGGAGTGTGACGTCCCCTCCCCCTTCCCCTGCAATGCCAAAGTCCAAGTTGGCCGACTACCGCTATGGCCGCGAGGAGATGTTAGCACTTTATGTCAAAGATAATAAGGTGAGGGGATTCATGGTTTCTGCAGTAATAGTCAAATAAATTAAACCGAGCAGGCCACCTGTGTAGGTCAAGGCCTTTTCATTATAGTAATTTAAGAGTCAAAAATTGTTTGTTGATGACATACCTAATTGAGAGTTTATTTGCTTCTTCAGATCCCTGAGGACATGCAGGATAAGGAGTTTGCTGTTATCCTGCAGGAAGAGCCTCAGCAGCCGTTGGCCTTGGTGCCCCTAACTGAGGAGGAGCAGGTGAGTGATGCATAATTGTAGTCATGGGCAAATTTGAAAAAATCATGCTAGTTGTATGTATGTATATATCACTGATCTTTATTTCTCATGCCTTTCAGAGAAACTTCTCCATGTCTGTGAACAGTGTGGCTGTGCTAAGGCTTATGGGTAAAGGAGGTGGAGCTGTTCCAGCAGGTGTAGCGAGAGGACGTGGAAGCACTCGAGGGAGTCGAGGTAAGTTGTGACCAATGGTATGAATTAGTGCTGAAGACATATTTTTATAGGCCAACCGGGAATTGCATTCTGGCACCTTCAACAAGGGGCAGAAAAAAAGCTCTATGACCAACAAAAGTGGTTGGTTATTAAGCTTTGTTCATTGTGTTAATCTTCACAAATAAACAGAATGAATATGTTTGAAGCCTAAATACTATCACTAAAAGTGAAAAGCTAAACGGAGCATGATGTAAACAAAACAAGGATGTAAAGGAGAAGTAATAGGTGGATGGGTTATCCTCTACGGCATGAAGACGTTCAGCCAATTGTTAGCAAATGCCTTGTTCAAGACAAGTAAAAGCTTAAAAAACTGTGGTTGTAACTGATGTATTTTGAGTCATAGACTAAATAGTGTCTGGAGCTTGTTAGCCACAGACCTTATTTAGGCTCCGCAGAAGTTAGAGTGATGCACACAGAAGTGATAAAATTCAAACTAGTTCCGGTCTTTGGCCTACAAAAGCATGTCAACCTCACAGCTCCTTGTTTGGGATTCTAATTCTGTTTGTCGATGCTAGTGCAAGCTTGCTTAAGTAAATAATTTCTGTATTGACATGAGTGATAAATTAATTTGTGTGCCATTGACTGCATTGAAAATCATCCTTCCAGTTACATGCAATCCTATTTTAGTGAATAATTAAAAATCTTCATTGTGATGCATGACACAATGTCTAGGTCACATTTAATCTATTCCCCAGAAATCTAGTATATTATACAATACATGTTCGTTTGATGGTGATAATGGAATATATATATTTTTAAAGCGTTCAAATGTTTTGTTTTGTTTGCAGGGAGAGGCAGAGGAGAGGGCGGATTCTACCAAAGAAGTGTGGATGAAGAGGTCGGTTTTGGCCGAGGACGAGAGATGCACCGCAGTCAAAGTTGGGATGACAGGTAGATTTATACATCATAAAATTTAATTACAATGGACATATTTGTCTGAATATTAGCGTGTTTGTAACATGCATTTGACATTGGTGCAAAATGAACATTCCCTCTCAGAATGAGATGTCGGATATTGTGTTGAACATTAGTATTGGCATTTCAGAGGTGAGCGGCGCTTTGAAAAGCCCTTGAGGCGTGATGGTGGGCGTGGTGGTTTCGAGGACGGAGGAGCAGGAGGAAGGAAGGACTATGCACGCTCAGACAGTGAAAACTGGCGTATACTTAGAGAGGAGCAGGAGGAGGATGATGGGGCAGAACCTGGGGGAAGCTGGAGGATTGCTGGAGCCCGTCGTGATGGTATATTCACTTGTTGGTTTTTTGTTTTTTTTTTATATTTTTGAATGTTTTAAACATGCCTTTTCTCTTATCTAGACGGGGGTCCTCGTTCAGCAGGTTGGCGGGATCACAGTGGTGGGGATGGCCGTCGTAGGAAGTTTGACTTTGACTTCCGAGATGGAGAAGGTGGTCGTAGAAGGGCTGGAAGTGAGGGAGGAGAGGAAGAGCGAGATGGCCTGCCTGAGTGGTGCACCGATGAAGAAGAAGGGGAGATGGGAACCTTTGATTCTTCTGGAGCCTTTATGTGTATTAAGGTTTGCTGTTTTTTTCTTTTAAATACATTTCAATTGCATTATTTCACATTACTGTTAAGTAAATTCCTGTTAAGTAAGTAAAAAAAAAAAAAAAAAAAAAAAAAAAGAGATCTATTAATTCAGGTTTGTATGACCCTTTAGAAAAGCTCCAGAGATGCAATCCCTGAAGACCAGGAACTTGAATTTGAAGCTCTGGAGGAGGAAGAGGAGGGTGGTCAAGAGAAGAACAACAGCCCTTCTGATAAATGTAAGACGAGTCTTTTTTGAAGTTCAGCAGGAAGTGGCTGTTGTACTTTGTTCTGCATTATGTGACCTGCTTAAATGTTTAGGGTCTTTGATTTCTCATCTGATTTAGCTGATTTAGTTCCTCACTTTTTTTTATTTTGCTGTTTTCTAAACTATTCTTTCTTTTCAGTGGACCCATGTGAAGCAATAGCCCTGTGTGATGGAGAAAGAAAGTCATCATCTCCTCATGCCGTGTCTGCTCCTGCCCCTATGCACCCTGTTTCAGAAGAAGAGCCTCCCAAACCTATAGTCACTCCTCCTTCAAAACCTCCACCCCAACCATTTGAAGGTTCTCCATCTCTTGCTTTCTCTCCTTTTGTGCATTTTGCCTTTTTGTTCCAAGAACATGCAATGCAGTAACCTCTGGACTAAGATAGAGTTTGCTCTTATAGATGCAGCTCCAGCAGGTGGCACTAAAACGCAAATGCAGAGCTCCTCTCCTCCCTCAACAACTGGTACTGACCTTCCAACAGTAGGGGGAGACACAGAGGAGGAAGATGGCATGAAGCACCTTCAGCAGGTCAGCATGCTTGCCTTTTGTTTGTTTGTTTGTTTGTTGCACTTACGAACTAGAAGTTAAAAGTAAAAAACATCTGTCTTTTAAAGGAGGCAGAGAAGATGGTGGCATCCCTGCAAGACACGTCCCTTGAAGAGGAATGTTTCACTCAAGCTCTTCAGGAGAGCCACATCACTGCGGGGCACACTCACACACACCCAAATACGCACACACACTCTCACTCCACCTCACACACTCTCCCGCACTCTGCCAGCGCTCTGCCCCTGTCCCATGAATCTGCAATGAAGTGGTTCTACAAAGACCCTCAAGGGGAGATTCAAGGTAATTCTCACTACCGGGTCAATCTTGAAGGGTTTTTATGTGTTTGTTGCTGCATTAAATGGTGGGCTGTATTGGTTGTCTCTGTAGGTCCATTCACTACAGTGGAGATGTGCGAGTGGTTTCAGGCGGGGTATTTCACCATGAACCTTCTGGTCAAACGTGGCTGTGATGAGGGATTTCAGCCCCTAGGTGAAGTCATCAAAATGTGGGGACGTGTGCCTTTCTCTCCCGGCCCCTCCCCTCCTCCATTGCTGGTGAGAAACACTGTAATGACGGTATTGCATGGGAGCCGCCAATTATTATTAGAATTTGTAGTATTGTTAATATAATAAAAAATGTCTAGTTTGCTGATCCGTTATGTATATTTTCTGTTTATTCAATACATTACCAGTTTATTCAATAAAGACAATTAACAGCCTTGCTTCCGAGTACTTAGTTAACCCGACACTAAAAGCGGGTTAAATGCTTTTGCAGTGGGCATAACATATGTGTTTGGCTGTGTGGGCCGCGAGTTAAAAAAGGTTGGGAACCACTGCTGTAAAATATCCAGTTTGTGCCTTGTATCAGTAACAGTGTGTTCACACGGGGCATTAGCGTCAACGCTTCCCATTGACTTTGAATGGGTGACGTCAAGCGTTGCCGAAAAGAATTGTGGATCCATCAGCTGCGCTTCGCTGACGTTGAAGTGGCCGGTGAAGCGCAGTTGACGGAAGAGTCAGCCAATCAGGATCGCTCTAGCTGGTATATTTGCATAATCACATTTTTTGAGTTTTTGTTGTTGAGTTCCTGTTTAATTTCATTGGCTGACGCTGCTATGACATGGTGCCAGTGCCAAACCTCAGCCACACCTTCCGTCAAGCGTTGACGCTGACGCCCCGTGTGAACACACCGTAACAAGCCACTCAGGGCTTTGCATTACAATGATTTTTACCACGATCTTCAATTTTAGCCATGTAAGAATCTAGCCGTTTTGAGTTGCTTGTTGCTTTTTTAAAATATTCATGTAGGTGAACCTTTTAGGGCAGTGCTCTGACCTTCAGGTCATGTTACAGACGACCCAGATTTGATTCCTCTTAAGGCCCCTTCTGGCTCTCATATCCTTCCATTCTACTTTGTAGTTTCTTCAATGTTATCTTCGATTCAATCCTAAAAATTTATAAAGTATTGACGTTGGATGGAGGTACAACGTTTTGGCCTGTTTTTCTGATACTTCAGGGGAACATGGACCAGGAGCTGTTAAAGAAACAATTAGAACAAGCTGCCACTGCAGCCCTGTACCAACAACTTCAGATGAGATTTCAGCACATGAACAGGTGTGGGGAGACTGGGATGATGCCTGCGATGAACAGGTCCATGTCAGTGCCAGACACCGGGCCCATGTGGGACATGCCTACCTCAGTCTCTCAGCAGTCAGGTACTACCAGCTGCACTGATGCATTGTAAAAGCCACTTTATTTTGTGAAGTACTATTGTTACACCACTGGTTTTTCTGTTTTGTAGGCGGTGAGACCAATCTGTGGGACTTAACCATGAGTAACTCCACTCAGGGTCCAACTCTTGAACATTTGCAGAAAGTAAGGAACATATGTAGTTTTGTTTATTATAGTAAAGCTGTCTAGACTACATTGGTCTTGTCTTGTTCAAGGGCTCGTTGGTGTGTCAAAGCCCAAAGCCTGGAATGTGTGTGCTTTTACTTTTACTTTTATCAGATTACTGATAAAAATATCTTTGTGCCCGTTTAAACGGGTTTAACCAAATCAAACAAACCAATTTGCACGTTTACTGTACTATGATTATTACAATTGTTTTTACGTAATCCATAAAAAAAAAAAACGAAAGTAAAATTTTAACTTCAGCAGGACTGCGATGTCACTAATTAATTACTCGGTGATCACATTTCATGTTGAATGTGTAAACTTCAGCCAGCGTGTACTGCCCATGTGTTAGATCCAGCAGGAGAGGCGTGAAGCTGAACTCAGGAAGCGTGAAGAAGAGGAGAGAAAACGGAGGGAGGAAAAGCGCAGACAGCAGGAGGAACAGAAGAGGAGAGAGGAGGAAGAGCTTTATAGACGAAAACAGGTGGGCGCACGGACACACTGGACTAATACTGTTGCACTCTTAAATGTTTACGATGTGTAACACATTTTTATTTTTGTGTTTTACTGCAGTGCCGTCAGCAGCAGGAACTGATCATGAAGTTTCTGCAGCAGAGCCAGCAGCAGCAGAGCATGCCAGGGGGCGCAGGATGGAGCGGAAGTCAAACGGCTCTCTCTCTGGGCAAAGCTTCTGGAAAGAGCATGGGAATCCTGGAGCTGGAGGCAGAGAGACTTCACAAACAGCAGCAGCAGAGAGCTCAGCAACAGCAAAGGGTAAGAACATATTGAGCAATGAACTGCTTTATATGCATCCGAATGGCTGGCAGATTCGGGGTCTTGGGATTAAAGAGGTCTTCGTTATACGAGTTCCTGTTATTTTAGCTCATTATAACATTGTTTCGTTCAGCATGGAGGTTTGACTATGGGCCAGTGGAGTGATGGGCCATCTGGAATGTGGTCAGGAGCTGGCATGGAAGGGAAGGTCGGTGGTGGCAACCCTGCTATGGGCATGTGGGATGAGGCCATGAAGAACCAGTCCAGCCATCGCAACATTGGCCTGAAGAACAGCCGCAGCAGTCCCTCTCTCAGGTACACAAATTTGCATTTAAATGTACCTTTTACATTTAAACCAATGTTTTTACACACTATGTTCACCTCAAACGTGTCTCTGTTTTCAGTGATCAGTACATGCTGAGTCGGCGTAAGCGTACTGATGATGAGGAGAGGCTTCTAAAGCTTCTTCAGGGGATGAAACCTCAGGATGGTTTCACCACTTGGTGTGAGCAGATGCTCCACGCTCTCAACACCTCTGCAAATAACTCCTCCTCAGTGGATGGTAACTTTGTCACATCTGCCGTTCACCTCTTTTTCTACTTCTCCAAAAGGGACAATGAAATTTATCGTGTTTGCATTTCTCTTGCTAGTGCCCACCATTGTGGCATATCTGAAGGAGGTGGAGTCTCCATATGAAGTTCACGACTTTATCCGTATTTATCTGGGCGATACCATTGAAGCCAAAGAGTTTGCCAAGCAGTTCCTGGAGCGCCGTGCCAAACAGAAAGCAAACCACCAGAGACAACAGCAGCAGGTTTGTCAATGACAATTTTTTTTTCAGTTCTCCACACTGTTTACGCTGTCAGTTAAATGTGACCCAATTTTATTTTTTTTTTTGCTCATGTGGCACAGATTGAAAAAAACACATGCGTTTGGATATTTTGAGATCGGTTTCAGGCCTTGTTCAAATGTGAAAATAAATCCGATTTGTGCCAATGCAACTGTCGTGTAAACGGGCAGATTGGATTTTCCTAAACATCGTGTTCTGTACGTCATTAAAAGGGTGACAATTTTGTACTTCTCCGCAGCTTAATGAGGTCATAGGTGACTTGTGCTGGTAAAAAGTGTAAATGCTGATGGGCTGTTTTGAGTTGGAGGCAAAAAAGGTGGATTTATTATTATTTATTTTTTTTTACCAAAAGTTTTGTTTATTAAGCCCTCGGCCGGCGATTCCAATCCAAATAGTAATTAAACATTTTAAAGTTCTTTTATTTGCACATTTTCTGATAAGATTACGTCTAGGGGTGGGCGCTATGACGATTTTTGATTGTGGATGCTAAAAATTTCTCTTTTTAAGGAATATCGTAGTATCATCTCTGTCTCAATATGCTGTACAACACGACATACATTAACATCAGTGTTAACTCAGTGGTAGAATTACATTCACCGCACACTGCACTTATTCACGATCACAAAAGTAGATTATTCGCTTAGTCTTGCCGATTAAACATTTCATATGTGTGCTGTCCGGATGCGCTTTTCCAGCGTGTACAATACAAGCCTGTCAAACTTACTTAACTAAGATATTTATCACACGTGATTGTGGTAATGCTCACACACACACACATCATTTCTTGTAATCACACATCCTGTAATCATTTCTTTCTTGTGCTAAACACAAAATGAGATATTATGAGTAACCAAACAGTAGCTGGTCCTCATCGAATTTAATACAATGTTCAACAGAAAAAAGAAACTCATTCAGATAAAAACAAGCTGAGAGTGAGTAAATAATGCATGTAGTGTAGAAGTATATAGTGTTTCATTGTTCAATACTCCTGAATACACCTACTCTTCCTGAAAAATAAAAGCGCTGTTTGTTTTATTCATATTATGTTTATTTGTAAATTGTATCTGTTCGAATAACAAAGATAAAATGACAATGATTTTTATCTTTGCTTAGTTTGGCCTGAATATCTGCCCTGCTTTATTTTATACCTTTACCTTAAAAGGCTTTGCTTTTATAAAAGAGACAAATTAGTTTGTCTGTACTGCTCAGACAACTTGCAAAATAGTCAAATCAATGACAAAGAATCATGATTATTTTAATTTTTTAAATAAATCGTACTATATTTGATTCCATATCGCCACCCCTACATCTGTAATTTGCAAAATAGTCATTAAAAAAACAACTTGAAAAAGAATCGGGATAAGAATCGTGATACATTTTTTCCATATCGCCCACCCCTAACTAAGCATCAAGACCTGCATTGTAAATGAGGCCTTAATGTACTAAAACTTTTCCCCACAGCTGTCCAAGGAAGTCTCTGGATTGAACATGAACTTCCCCCTGCAGGTAGGCAAGAAGACATGCTATATTTCCATTTTTAGTTTTTTTATTTATTATTAGTCCATTATTTGAAGTCTTCCTGGTTTTTCTTCTTGCAGTCAATGTTCCAGGCAGCTCACATGAGTAAGGGCGGCAGTGTGTACGACATTCAGGGAGGAAAAGCGAAGAAAAAACCTAGCATGATGCTCCATTCTGACCCCAGTATCCTCGGTTAGCGTGCACGCTCGCATAAACGCTCACAAACCCCTGCTGGGTTCCATTCAGCTTTACCCATCAGCATGCATGCATTACCCAGAATAACCCTTGAACTACTGTTGTTTTAATCTGCATTCTGGCTCCTTGTCAAATTCTTGCTGTCTGGGTCAAAGTGAGATCTTCATCTAGCAGAGAGGATCTATTTACCGATGTACTTATTGAAAAGCATTTTCTGCCCTGCTTCAAGGGGGGAAAGTTTATGAATTAGTCATTAGTATTTTCCCAGATGGGGAATTTCTTGTAGAAAGTCAACCCTCAGACCTCTCAACCTCTGTTCTCCTGTTCCCACCTCCGCAGGCTACTCATTCCTGGGGGGAGGTGAGCTGGAGCAGGTGGAGGATTACTGACCCAGCCTGTCTACTTGAGTTTACCTGAGGCCTTAAACCTGGAGCAAATCAGCAGAGGAATGTGCACTGCTCAGTGAGGGAAGGGGCGGGCAATATTTGTCCACGCACCCCTCTCTCTTTCTCCCTCTTTCTCTCACTCTGCACTGTGAGAGGAGCAGAAGGAGGTTATTGGGAGGTTCGGTGTGAAGAGGAGATCCTCTTCTGCCTCCCTTCAGTAAAGCACCTTACCTAAACCATTGCACTTTAATGTTTTCATATTTGAAATGGAGTTGTCTTTCTTTATTTTCTTTTTTTTTTTTTTTTTTTACAATGCAAAAATGTGTGAATATATTGTTGCATATATTATGTGTAGAATATTTGTATGAATATACATACGAGAGGTAGGAACGGAGCGGTTTCCGCCGTATCAAACGTGGGTGAGAAATGTTGTTGGGGAGATGTCAAGTTGAGCATCTCTCCTAAAAAACAAACACTGTTGTATTTTTATGTTCATGGTAAAGCTATAAAAATATGAATTGAAAACTTGAAGATTTGCACTTGTTTAACAAAAAAAAAAAAAAGACAAAAAAAAAAAAAGTTAGGATAGGTTGAGGTTTTTTGTGAGCGCGTGTGCAAGCGTAAGAGAGATGAAGTCTGCACAAATTTTATTGCTTACCGATGTGTATAAAACAAATGCCATGCTTTTATTTTGTTCAACACAATTTTGTACTTCATTGAGCGTATGTGAATGGACAGAAGTAGTTTGTGTTGCCGCTTTTTTGTACATAGGCTCTTAAAGAGACCGATAGGACAGACAAGCGTTGCGTTTTTACCCTCCAGTGTTTCAAAGCATGTCTTGAGGTGCTGTTTGGCCCGTTTGGCTCTGTTCTAAGAGGGCAATCAGGGTTTGTCTTTGATGTATAAATGTAGCTCCTCTGTTGTCTCTACACAAACTACTTGCATTACAACTCTTCCCCTTTCACTCATTCTCAGTCCATGATGTGAAATGTTGCCTTCTGTCCAGAAAGTGTGTCTCTGCGCGTGTGTGTGTGGATTTTGTTGGCTGGTGTTTTGAGACAGTCACAAGGGCACTGTGATTCTGTAAGTCAGTTGTTACTTTTCTTTTTTTTGTTGCTGTTGAAAAAGTATGAGTGATTTATTTTTTTATTGTTCTATACAAAGTATTTGAACTTTATGAGTTGGAGCACTTTCTAGGCTGCTACCTTGTATTTTTTGAATAATGTTTTTTTTATTTGTTAGTTTGTTTTTTTTGTTGTTGTTTTTTTCTTATAAGTTTTAATTGCCTCTTGAGGATGTTGTATTATGAATGAATGTATTCCAAAACAAACTATGTATAACAGTGCATCTAACAACAAGGCTTGAGTGTCTCGGAGTGAATCGGGACACGCCTCACCATTCGGAATATGCCTATTGTCAGATTCTGGGATGCACATGGCCTGTACCAAGCTGACTGTCTCCGGCTGCTAGTCCTCTTCCAGAACTTTTTCGCAGCACCCGGAGAGTGTTTGTCTCCCAACATCTTGATGGAACTGTTGTTCTGCCGTCTTGTTACTTTTGATCTTGATACAGGGCCATTGAGAGCCAAGGATCTGCAGTGTGTAGCAGTAATTTTTTTATTTTCTTTTTTGGAAAGACAGAATCTATTTTTCCCGCCATCCATGAGTTTTGGGATCGAAATATGTGATGTTTTGCATCATAAATGTTTATTCACCTGAATCCTCTGAATGGGAAGAGACTGAGGATCGGATCAGAGGATATTTCGGTACTTCATCTGTAAGAAAGAAAAAAAAAATCCTGCTTTAAGCGTATTTCACTCTATTCTGACTGGATTATATTTTTGTAAAAAAAAAATAAATGACAAAAGACAATAACTGAAAACAAGCACGGAGAGGTGGATATCAGCACTAACTCAAACGCCATCCTGAAGTCCGAAAAGGAGTGGCAACCAGCTGCATTTTAGTGCTACATGCAGAGAGCGAGGCGGAGGGAATATGTGCGGATCCATTTCATCCTCACACCAAAGGGATGGAGTTTACTGCGTCCTTTGAGCTGCAATCCCCACTTCTTTCTGCAACACTATCAAATGAAGGATATTCCTATAGCATTTGAAAAAAAAAAAGTGGTCATTTTGAATGTTTTATTTAAAAAGAAAAAAAAAAAGAAAAAAAACCTTTATGCCTTTTTAGAAGATTTACTGTGCGGAGAAACCGCAGATTCTCACGTCTATCAATCACATTTCTTCAAAAAACTTCCTTACCTGCTGTAGGTTGAGGAGCCTAGATGTGATGAATGTTTGGAGAGAAGATGAACCGAAGCAAACTCCTCGTTTCTTCACGCACTGCACTTGAACTAAATCTCAAGGACACAGACATGTCATGATTGCCTGTCAATACAATGAAAAATTGAGAGTATTACAGCAGTTGTTGGCGTTCTGAAGTTCATGGATGCTTGTGAAACATCTAAACTGCAGTGAAGCAGGTGAGATGCGACCGACTCAGATTGGGTACTGTAATTTTACTCGCATTGTGGTTGTGGTTTAATCTTTTTTTTGTTGTTGTTTTAGTTCTTCCAGGATGGATGACCCTAATCCCTGTTGGGACCATCACATCAACCAGTATACATCATCTGATGTCGTCGAACTGGATTAAGCTAGAGACCACAACTCTTTCTCTACTGTTTCTCTTTTCCTCTCTTTCGTCCTGACAGCATAGAATGGGACCCACAGATGGACTAGGTGTGCATGCATGTGAAGAGACTTTGTATGTGTCTGTAAAAAGACACTCGTACATTCTCCCGTCTCGCTTGTGGGTGAGGTGGGACTGGATGTCCTGTAAATAATGTAAATGATTTCGGCCCCTGTTTGTTGAGTTCTGTCCATCTTAGGCCATCATTTTGGGTGTTTGACATGCCTTAATTGTACAAAATAGAACCGCCCTGGTCAACGTTAATGTAACACTCGTTAGAAAAACAGCACAGGCTTTATCTACACCACTCAGTCATCTAAAGGAATCTGAGCCTGGCTGAGGATGTTTCCCCCTACATTGACTTTACTCATTATACCAGGCTGTGGGATGTTTCCCACGGTGTTTTCTGTGTATTGTTGGTATGTTTAATGTTCAAGTAAATAGCTGCAATTATTGACATGTACGTTGAAAGGTCGACGAACATTGGTATATGCTGAAATCGAAAAAGAAATTGTAAAAGTTTAAAAAAAGAGGTAGTTTGCCTTCCTCTCAGTTTGGCATTTAATTTTGAGTTTTAAATAATTAGGTGGGTACGTACAGAACATGAGGCTTAGTTTTGCTTTGAGAAGATTAAAATATGTTAAACTGAAAATAAAAAATGATGAATATGTTTTCTGTCATTGTTGCAATTGTTGGCCTGGAACTTCGTTATTTTGTCAGATTTGACTGCTGCTCTGCGGCTGTTTTCCACCATGAGGCAGTATAATCACACTTCTGCTTCAGAACCTCAGAGTATAAAAATATACAGTATAAAAGATTCGAGGATAATCAGTCCTTGATTTCTTGGTGCCAAACTAACATTACTAAAGATAAAAAAACATGATCGTGCTTGCGGTCATTTTTCAGTAACAGGAGTAGGAACAGATTCTAGATTCATGTTTCGTATACATAACATAAACCGCTACCATTTGATTCATCAAGGAACCCAGCATCACTCTTTAGCACTGTTTTTAACTGATTTTAGATAAGACACAGTACACACACCTTGTTCTGACGTGCCTCGAGCTAATGTTAACGTTACCTGAAAGTTAAAGGCGGTTGGAAACATGCCGTGTTTCTTGGAAATATTTAAAGTCGACCCGAGCCCTACACGCCCTCGTAGTTCTTATGATTTGTTGGCCATAAAGCTGCAGTGACATTGAAATTCAACAGCATTGAATAATACGTCAGAGAGGAGCTTTTCTCAAGACTGCATATACAAACTCCCCCACGACACGCGCGCTCACCACAAGCAGTTGTTGCCACGTCCGCTTATTATAAGGAACTAAAAATAGCTTATTATATATATATATATATATTTGTTTATTTATCTTTTAAACGCAATATTTTACTTACATGTAAATTGTGGAAGTTTGTAATTCGGCAATTTTTAATCCACACTTTATATATATATATATATATATATATATAGAGAGAGAGAGAGAGATATTATACAGTGTGTGTGTGTGTGTGTGTGTATGTATCTGTGTAAAAATTTAATGAAAGAGTTGAGTTATACAGCGCATTCCCCATAATTAATGAATAATGAATTACTAAACCTTTAGAAAGGAAAAACAGAGTTCGCCAATTTAGATCAGGCTTGTTTTGTCAGAGCAAACAGCTTGTTTCTGTTGGGATCTGGCAACAATGCTGCCGGCGCGCGAGTCAAAGCGCGAGACTTTGCAGAGCAGAAGACAATCGGATAGAGCGAACGACACGCGTTGTATCCATGGACTACAGGAATATCTCGTTTCTTGCCCCCAATGTTTCTACGTTTGTTTCAATAGACTTTTACCGATTATTGCCACTTACCTCCTTTCAATGCCCTAAACGGGTTTTGTTTCTTGCTTTTCTTGTCGGACTGTAATTCTCTGGGTAAGTAGTGCTGCTGGACATTCCCACTGTTGTTTCAGGACTGGGACATCATATCTGCGTGAATATTTTGGATATTAGATGAGCGAAAAGTTCCGGACCTCTAATTTTGGACATCAGAGGCGCGCTCTTTACTAGCGTTAAAGTACGACACAACTTAAACACTTTTGTCCACCGAGGGACTGAATTATTTGTACCGAGTGGATGTTAATTTCTCAACGGGAGTAAAAATACAACTCCAGGTTCCGGACAGAATTGCTAATGCTGCGGTTGATGAAGAATTGTCTATAAAAAATCACCCGCAGTGGACCTGGCGCCCCGCATCAGTCTGCGTGGGCTTCAGAACATTGAACTTCACCAAATGTACAATCATAATATTGTTTGAAATTCATCCCAAATCAGACAATTTACCATATGGCTTTGCCTTCTCAAATTTGACAATTACTTGGGACTTTCAGTTGAGGTCATTGACTTCTTTGAGTGGAACAAAGGAGGTTGATGTTTCTGAATCTGCTTTCTTTTACAAACATTCAGAGATTTGTTCTCCTAGTCTTTCAGATGTGGATGTTGCGGTCACACCATCTCCTCAAGCGCAGAGGGATCTAGTGAAGTTCAGCCCTCCACCAGTCTTTTGTCTCTGTTAGGTCCCATTCATTTATCTTGTAGGAGGAACATGGGAGTCCAGACGAGGGGAGACTGGGTGGCTATGGCGTTCTCAGACTGGGTCAGTGGATTGGGAATTCTCTTAATCTTCCTGATGGAGAGTTTAGCAGTGGATGCAACCAACATGGAGCCTGTCTACTGGAACTCTTTGAACAGAAGGTATGATGGTGGTTGATATAAATTCATGCACTCATAACAAGTTCAGTCTTCTAAAGAGAGACTGTCTTCTGATGAAGGATTTAAGCATCAAATGCCTCCAATTACTGATCTCTGTGGTAGTGTAAATAATACAATTTAGAATAAATAGTCAAATTTGTCCATTTAAATTCATGCATGTATTCCTATAGCATTAAGCTAGTTGGAACAGAATGTTGTATCATAAGTAGATGATTCTAATTACATTTAGATTTTTTTTTATGTGGTCGAGTTAAAGGATTATGGAAAACTTAAAAAATAATTTGAAAGTGTGATTTCTATATGCAATATAAATTTTTGTTAAGAAAAAAAAAAGCTAGTTAATTACAGAGAAACTCCAGTTAACACATTAGATTAAATCATATTTTCTTATAAAACATACTCAAGTATTTTTTCTTTCATTTCTAATATTTGTAACTTTTTTGAAAGTGTAGTTGTGCTCCATGTTCTGAAGTTTTTCTTTGTCTAGATGTGTTTGCAAATATCAGTTCTATAAATCAATTCATTATCTAGCCGTTATTCAGCTTTGAAAAGCAATTTTAAAAATCAAGGAAATTAGTCAGAAAGCATGGGAACCATATACTCTATAAACTCAACCCCAGTTGGGACAGTGGTGTCTCTGGCCTGGGACACAGTCTAGTTAACGGTTTGGACACACACACTCAACTGTGAGAGACAGGGGGGCATTTTCCAGCTGGCTGCCTCCCGATTATGGGTTGCGTGCATGCCCTCCCTAGATAAGGCATCCATGCTTCACCCACAGTGACACAATCTGCAAACCTACGCAAAGGTCCTTTGATTTTTGTCTGTGCTGATGATGCTCTCTGAGCAAGAGGAAAGGAGAAACATAGCTCTTTTTATAAAGAGTGTAGACCTTGGGTGAGAGATCGAATCAGGATGTCTCTCAGCCCTGAGAAGGAGATGAATGAATAAGTGGAAGAAAAAATATTGGTTAGGCAACTAGGCAGTTAGTTTGTTTAAAAAAAAAACTGCCCCTGAGAACTTCAGAGCTTCACACTGACAGACGGATGGTAGAGAAATATAATTAGAGAAGACAAGTAGATCTGAGGCGGAAAAGATAAACACGGTTGGCTTCAAGAAAGAAAAAAATAAAGATTAAATGGATGCTGAGCTAGTTTCAACTTACGAAGTAAAGAGAAGGAATTGAGGGGCTTGAGCAGATAAAGTCATATATAAAAAGCAGTCATCCATATGAAATAAATGTTCCTCTGATATCTGAAAAGGTCAGCGTGTTTACTTACACCCCGGCAGCCACATCCCTCTCAGGTCATCTCGCTCTCTTTTCACTCTCCCTGTCTCACACGCACATTTGGCACATTCCCACAAGACAATTGAACATTTCGTCATGCACACAGAGATGCCCGAATTTTAATTAATATAAAAAAGCATCATGAATAGCATTCTATGGCAATGTGTCATTTGTGTTCATAATCTGACGTATTGATTGCATGAAACTAAATGTTTAATGAGAGAAAAATGGCAGTCTGGGACATGAGGCTTTCCATCAGGAATTGATTGGATTATGACATGACTAAAATGGAAAACGCGATCAAATGCAAGTTTACTGAAACAGCTTTGAAGGTTGCCTGGCAGTAGGTTAATATAACCTTATAGACCACAAGTTTTTAAACTGGGATACAGGAACCTAGTGAGGGCTCAAGGGTGTGCTCGGTGGTAAATTTTGTGTTTTTTTAGGGTTAAGTTAATGTTAACTCAAACAAAAAATATGAATTAAATATATTTATAATACAAAAGTAATATATATATATATATATATATATATATATATACACACACACACACACAATTTCTAATACCTGACACTCAAACACCAGAACCACACACCTAATCAGTTTACAATTTCTCTATGTAACAAACAAAAATCTAGGAATTAATAAACAAAAGTAATTAATATTATGGCAAAGGTGTTTGCAAATCTATGCTTTAAATTTTTTTTTTAATTGTTTTTGATATTCTAAATGCAGTGCTCTAATTTGCTAGAGATGTGAGGCATTTTTAAAGTTTTGTGTGTGCAGATCTTGGATTTGTATTTAATGTTTTGAAAAAAAGAGTAAACATTTGAAAATGTGTGTAAGCATTTTACAGATAATATATTTTCACTGGGTTTTGTTACATTAAAGTACAGTAATGTGAAAATCAATAATTTTGTAAAAAAAAAACAAACTCAAACATTACAACTGCATGTTTGTATATAAAAATATTCATAATGATATTTTGGTCTTCTTGGGATCTAAAGGTTTGAAAACTTTGAAGGCAGAAAAAAGGAAAAACAACTTACCACTTTTATTAAAGATTACAAAGAATCTTTTATTTTTTTAATCAGATTTTTTGGAATAAAGTGCATTGATGCATAATTTACAATACGACCAAAAACATTCGTTAAAATATAAACAGGGTCAGTTCTAATTTCATGTTGTTGACTTCAACCTGACAACACTCAAAGGTCTTGTTAAGTCATGTAGTACGCTGACGTCTGGAGGAAACCATTAGAATCTCCATAGAGCCTGTGTAGAGAGAAAAAAATGGCCTTGAAACAGGTCAGACAGGTTATGGGATGGAAGGGTGCGTGGGAGGAGAGGAGTGGAATTCGGCCCCTCAATGAGCATAATCAATGGTGAGCACAGACTGTCTCTATGCATCGCTCCAGGGGAAGTTGTTGTACAACCCTGTGCCTCAGATGAACATTAAAAATTGAATCCTTCATGGCTCCCTCAATATTTAATGAATCAGCTGCTAATTGGAGACAGATAAAAGCTTTCTTAACTGGGTTAAGCGTTTCACATTAAAACATTTTAAGGGTAGGAAAAGATACTTTGGAAAACTGACAAGCAGAGCACAGAGCCTGCATCAGATCTTCAGACTTTTGAGTGTTCTACTGCAGTTGCGGTTGGATTATTCTGGTGAATTTGTGGTTGATCGGTTCTCCTTAGCTGAAAGATCTTGTATAGAGCCTTTTTAGGGACAGAGCAGAGCGAGATTAAACATTGTTAGTGAAAAGAATGGATTTAGGGTTTGTAAATGTGCTTCACGGTGCAAGGCCCTCCCACATCTCCTAGCCATTTGTGTGTGAGAGAGTGTTTTTTTGAAGAGATAAGACCTCATGGAAAATGTTACATTGTTAAAAGAGAGATTGTGATTGTGGCATTAAATGGACTGAAAATGGAATTGTACCACTTGACCTCAGTTTCCAGGGGTGCGAGAGTGGGAGGATAATCCTCTACACAACACCCCTCCATTAGTTCATCATATGGACTGCTCCATCATCAGACAGGCAACAAAGCCATCTGTGAAGGGATTACTACCTCTATACACACTTTCTCTCTTGCGCTTTTTTTTTCCAGGGTTAATGTCTTTCTCCCTCTCTGTCACATTCCCTTCACCTATTCATCTTCTTATTTTTTTTCTCTCCTCATTCATTACCTCACTCTTTTGTGCCACTGCTCTCTCTCTCTGTCTTTCCCAGAGAGGTTGCTCTTTCATAGCTCATAGCATCAGCTTTATCTCTGAGATGTCTTCTACACTGTCTTTGGGGAAATACAAATGAGATAATTATTGACGTACAGTAAGGAGATTAGTCAGATATTCTGTAATCTTTGAGTTCTGAGACTTCCAGACTCGTGTGCAGGCTAATCGGAAAGCATGGTTTCGTTAATAATCGTATAGTTGCAGGTAAAGTGCAGTTCTAGCATATTTTCATAGACCCTGACATTTACATATTAACATATTGACAGCTGTAAGCATTTTACCTTTGAATAGCTTTAGAGACATGCAAATGTTTTTTTTTTTTAATCTTTAAATAGATCGGAAATTCAATTTATATATATAAATATATAAATGCTTAAATATGTGAAGTCTCATCACATTTATTTAACGCATTAATCTGATATTAGGGTTTATTTTCATCTCCCAATACGAGGTTAGATTTACTTTAATCAAGCCTAAACTTTAAAATAGTGAAATCCATGTGAAAAACCATCACTGAATCATTTAAATTCGACTTTGTTGTCAATATCTATATACTACATGCAAGTTCTCATAGAAATTTGTGCCCCAAGTACATTTTTGCAAAACTGAAAATGTACGAAACGCTTCAGTTTCTAGTAGAAAAAAACAAACAAACACAAGAGACAGTAAAACTCAGAAAACTTTTAACTTTTTAAAGTATAATTTGCAGATCTACAGTTTTGATAAACAAAGCCTAATTTGTGCACAATTCATTAAGGAATATTATTATTTCAAAACAATTTTAACATGCTGAAACATTTGAAAACTGATACCTTCGAAGGTTAGCATCACATATCAAGCTTCATAGGTTTTCATGCTCACTATGTTTGCACAGTAGTGCGCTCCGGTGATTACCGTGAAAATATAGTTCAACAAAATAGTTCAAACCTGCATATAAGGAACGCGAATGTTTTTTATATAAGCTTTGCATTTGGGCTTGGTTTAGTGTTGGGTTTGATGTAGGTGAGCTTTCCAACATGATAGAGCAAAAACACTCCCGAATATATAATAATAGTAAAATGTAACTACACAAATGTAAATGTAGGGATACTATCCAGTGTTATGTTAATGCAATCGGGCAGAATCTCTATGTCCACTCCAAAGACACAAAAATATTTGGGGAAGCATTTGAAACAAAATATGTTCCAGCAGAATTCTCCATTTACTAAAAATTAGTTTTATTTGATGAATTAATTTTTTATTACATATTCTGTTTCTGTGTTCTCGTAAGGCGTTTAATTTACACCAGCACCCCTTGAAACCTCATAGTTTGACTTCTTGAGCATTCAATTTCAGTGTTATTTAGCTGGACCTGCCATCTTCACGATGAAAACCACCTTCTCTTGTTTCACTCATATTTAATTTTCGGTTTCAAAGGTGCGTCTCTGGCATGACTTCAAAGGCCTGGCATGATACTGTGCTGTGTGTGGAAAGCCTAATTGCAATTTGAAGATTACTTCGATGATGGTTCTGAACCAAGACGGGAGAGGGTGGTATTAGAGTGAATGACAGAGACAAGCATTGCGCTTTACATCATCTGGTAACATCAGCGTAAGCACGACGTTTATGATGATGACAGTGATTGTTTCTTTAGCTGCTGTTCTATTTCGCTGCATGAATTGAGGCTATACAGGATTAGGGTTTTGATGTCTTCCAGTTTATCTATTTTTCTTCCTTAGCCGTCTCTTGTTTCCCATCATCATGAAGGTTGGATGAGCATTTGTTTCTAAAGGAACAATGTAGGTAATTGGCAGGCCTTATATGTGAATCATGAACAATAGATTGTCAAGAAACACAATGAAGAAAAGTAAACAGACAGCGATGAGAACATGCATTTGTTTTTATAGACTGGATGAATCATGGTCATCCTGGTTTTAACTCGCTGATGTCTCATTAATAGATGTGATCTGCGGACTTCGTCTGTAGAATTTTGCGCAATGGATATAAAAGCGGTACAATGGTAGACCCACATACTTCCAGTCTGCCACTGCAAAGATGTGCGTATACTAAACAGGCCGCCGAACATTTTATCCACAAACTTTAAAAGGAATCAGAGTTGGTTAATTCCCCCTTGGCTCGGTTCGAACATGAAAACGGAGAGCTGAGAGAAAACGAGAGAACACATAAAAAGTGAGTTGGGAGTTATCCTTTCTCCCTGTGCCCTCCCCTCCTTCTCTTCCAAACAAAGGGAAGGTTATTTTTAGTGACGTTCATTTTTAATCATCTGAGTGTTTGGAGCTTGATGAGTCTTTTCATGTTGGGCTGAGGAGTCGGCGGCCTCTGGACCCATCAGCTGCCTGGAGCTACTCGACTGGACCACAACAGAAGACCACCCAGTAGACACATTTTGTGCAGAAGTACACAATACATTACAGGCCGATAAATTACTTACCAATAAATTGGGAAAATTACATAAGTATTTTCAGCATTGCACCATTTTGTTGTAATGGGCCTGTAAGACCTAGTCTCATGTGTCAGAGAAAAGTAGCTCAGTTTTAAAAATGGGGTTTTGTGAAAACATATTTTTTTTTAATTTAGCAAGTATGTCAAAAATTGGAAAAATACAGGTTTACAAAACCAAGCTATTTTAAATAAATAATTTTTTTTTAACTTTCTATTCATTTAGAATCTTTAAAAAAAAAGTCTAAATTATTTCAGTTTATCAGAACAATATTAAGTTGCACAATTGGTTTCAACTTTGATATATTAAAAAACAAAACAGAATGTTATTGCGCACCAAAATTCAGCTTTTTCATCACAGGAATAAAAGTCATTTTAAATTCACAATATTATCATTAGCTGCTCCATTTAAAAGGGTTAAAATGCGAAGTGTAATATTCTGCTGTGGTATCAGCCATAGCAAGCCGCTGATTCTTTCCCATTATCGCCCCCGGAAGTTCCCTAATTTTAGGCTTTTGTTTTTGTGTTTGCATATGTGCAAGTCACTGTGCGTTTGTGGCATGCGGTTGTCGGCCGTGTGGTAAGTGGGTTTCAGTCCGTCAGAGTTCAGGAATGTGTAAGTTATCTCCAGCCCTTAGCTAATTAAATAGCACTGATAAGAACATAAAACAACACTCTCCGAGCCCTTAGGATAATCTAGGTGCACTCAGCAGGTCTTGATGACCGTAAACTCCACACACACACACACGTTTAAATGACAAAATGCCTTTTATTGTTTTTTTAATTAAAGCTCAATCCTGCAGTCTAGACCAGCATGGAATCAGATTTCCATATGGTCATCCCTATCATTTATGAAATTATACAAATTGCCACCCGTTGCGTATTAAATGTTTATTCTGTTATGGCTCAGCTAACGGTAACACACTTAGTTCCGCTGTGCAGAAAATTATACAAAAGTCCACATATTCAGTTTTGGACTTCACTTGATACACACTAATCCAGATCCTAAAAGAAAACCTTTGAAACTTTATTATTTACTGCATTATTTGTTTTACTTTAAAGGACATTCAGGGTTTAGGGGATGCTTACACACATACATACATACATACACACATTCTTAGAAAATCAGGGAAAGAGAGGAAATACCCCAGTTTTGTGCAATTACTAAAACTGTAATAAAATGGTATAATTAAATAAACTCTAAATAGAGATCATTTTCCACATTGCTGCAGTGAGGTGAAGTGTAATCGGTGATTGGAGTTTGAAGGAGTTTCAGCTCCATCAGCCTTTTGTTGCTTTAGTGTGGTTTGAGGAAACTTTAATACCCATGATTCTGTAGTGGTGAATCGATAATGAATATGAGCCTTGTGAATTCCGATCCTGCTCTGTGACATTTACATTTAAAGTGCTTAATCACGGATTTGTGAGGGTTTATGTCTAGGATGCAGAGCTGTTATTTTTTGTTAGTTTTTTTTCATGTAAGAAAGCTTTTTCTGCCTGTCTTAAATTTCCACCAAATGAAGATAAACGTCTACATTTCATGCTGCATATTTCATACATAAAAAGATCAGTTTCAGATGGCGGTGTATTAAAATCAGAGTTCATGGAGCAGGCGGAAAGAGCATTCGCAATACATATGTAGGCATCTTTCACTTTGATTGTGTGTTTACTTCAGTGCAAAAGGAGGTCTGATTTGACTAGATTTTAAACCAAAAATCGCCTTTTCCATGAATAAATATGTTTGCATAATCCGCCAACACCAAAAAGAGAGGAAATTTAGCATTGTCAGGCCTGATAACCACTGCAAAGAACACAAAATGTTTGCGTTTTCGCTAACAGACAAAGACTGTCAGTTCTTTCAACAAGCAAAGCTGTTTTTTCCTGCGGAGGGAAGAGAAATGCATTCAGCTCGTCAACTGGTGATCACATCCCAGAGCAATTTTGACATGTTCAAAAGCCTTTGAAAAATCAGTGTAGTGTAGTCAGAAACAGATGCAGCATGTTACGTTTCCTTCCATCAGTAAATTGTATTATGCTGAGATTTGATTTTTGTCCTTTGTTATTCTGGGGTGGTCTTGGTAACGGCCGCCGTGCTTCGTGTGTCACAGCAGGGGCCTGACAGCTCTCTGATAGAAATGTCTTCCGTTTGGACTGAAGGAAAACAGTTGGGATCTGCAGGGTGGCAGGATTTGAGGTTAACATATCCATTAGCTTGAACTTAAAGCAAACACAAGAAAGATTAAATGCACCCTTGTCTTCTTTTGTGAAATTAAAGGGGCCTTTTTCTGTGCACCAAAAAGTCATAATTTAGTATTTCATGACTATTTTCTACACTCTGTCTGACCCTTTAACACTGACAGCAGTTTGCAGCAGACAGAGATCATTCATTTACAATGAGAGTTGGCGATTTGAGGCAACATGAGCTTTTTTTAGATGACGTGTCAAGTAAAAAGTACATCAGTTTGAAAAATGCATCTAGAGATTCCTAAATTTGAATGTAGCCGTCCTGTGTAAACGGCTCCTTCAAGCTTGAATTTCTTATGGATATGATTCATATTTTATTAAATCACACTGGCTTGTTAAATTGACAGCCCTTGTTTATTTGTACTTGTGAGTGGTTATGTACTCATGGTTTTTAAACGTAATACAGTGTCATTTTCAGATTGATGTATTTTTTTGACATTCCTACATTGTTTATTAAACTTTGTATGTATTCATTTTCGAAACAGCAAGGAGAATTATTTTTCTGTTTGTATTGTTACTATGTCAGTTGACTTATATTAGAAATGTTCAATAGATATGTAATTGTTCTTGCTTATTTCCCTTTTTTCACATTTATCTTGCTGTTTTCACCATCTTACACTTATTTAAAGTTAGTTTAAAAAAAAAAAACTAAATTAATTAACAGTAATTACTCATCCTCATGTCGTTCCAAACCCATAAGAACTTTGTTCTTCTTTGGAACACAAATTAAGATATTTTGATGATATCAGAGAGCCATCTGTTCCTCCGTAGACAGCAACACAACTGAAATTATCCCAGATCCAGAAACATAGTAAAAACATTGGTAAAACAGTCAATATGAGTAATAAATGACTGAATTTTCATTTTTGGGTAAACTAACCTTTTCAAGTTACATTTTAAAAAGCGTAACAAAAAAAACAATCATTAAATCTTAAAATTAACTCTCAACTCACATTTTGTGATGCTTAAATTGGCTTAAAGCATTTTAAGATTTCCTTCTTTTTAATTCCAGCATAATAGTGTAAAACTATTATCAGCCATTTATCAGTACAGTATTTGCATCGATAATTTCTATCATTATGCACAGACAATATCCTCGTCTGCGTTTGTCAAACGACATAATACACATAGAAAGATAAAGCATGAATTTAAAATTATGATTTTTGTTATCTTTTTGTGTGTGTCACATTATCTTGGTGAAAACAAACTTTGGAAAGCCCAGCGTGAGCTCATGGGAAGATGTTGTGTTGATGCGAGTGAAGTGGAGGTTTGTAGATGAGCGAAAGGGGAATAACAGAGTCTGAATTCAAAGCTTCCGACGGCCTTAGAAACTCAAGGGCGGCCCAAAGTCACTCCATCTCTGCAGTGCAAGTGTAAAGGAGCCTTGGGATCCCAACCCACCAATGAGAAGCATCAAACCAGCACAGAAACCCGCAACGCCTCAGCATGTAATCAGGTCGACCACCTCTAACCTTTATCTAAACAGCGTGGGATGAGTTCACTAACCAAACACAATCCAGTTTAACCAGGAAAGAATGCCAGATTGCCCTCCTGTGTCTTCCATCAGACACAATTAAGTAAATACATAAAAGACAAAAGAATTAAACAAGTCTGTATAAATAACCAAACATACAGAGAGTCTGATGAACCTTGTTCATCTTATATGGTCAGAAAGTGTGTGTGTGGTCATCATAAATCACAGCCACTGGTAAATTGCTTGGTTCGATGAGCAGCACAATGTAAACACTGAAGGCCTAGTGTGTGTTTTTCACCAAACAGTGATGAGTGAGTTTTTGTTTTGATGAATTAAAGCGTCTGATTATCAGATTACGATATATGCCCTCAGTCGGATCCCACAAGTTAGTAGCTAATGAAAAGGCAGAGATCACATTGACTTTTGTGGACGTCTGATTGAGGCTTAAACTCAGGGATATGTTTTGATCCACAGATCAGGTGCTTTTGCTTTCACATTTTATTATTTTTTTCTATCTAGGAAGTTTTTTTTGGATCTTTCTGTCTGTCTGTGCAAAGGTGTCTTCCAAACTGTGGCGTGGTTAATTGGAGTTTTGCATGGGTGTCTCAGCCTGATGGAAATGTCAAGCTTTGTACACTTAGCGTGAGGAGAGAGGGGTCTGCAAAATAGCTTTATCTGCAGTGGGGTTATTTGCGAGGTAAATTTTCAACTTCAGAACAAGTCTCTGTCTCTGAATAGAGCTAAAATGTCAGTCTGCTAAATGCCAGAGTTTTCTTTTCTTAAGAGGATGAAGGTATAGGAGCTTTTAAGTGCTGCTTTCAGCTTTGGCCTTGGTTGGACTGAGAATGTACTGTAAAATATTGATTAATTGTTTCTTATGCTCAGTGGTATATGAGATATGCTCTCGTCACATACACTTTTTGGTTTTCTATCAAGGTCTTTGTTTTCTATTGATTTCTTGGTTTTATACCAAGTTTGATTTAATTATTTAGTTGCAGAAACCTTTAGTTTAGCATTTTTAGTTTCTCATTAAGACATTTAGTATTTACAAAACAAATATTCCATCCAAAAATGTACATTTTTGTTTCAGATCCATATTCTATGGTACACTAAAGTATTAAAAATGAGGAATTGTTTGTTATGCTTTTTGGTTTTCTTTCAAGGTCTTCAATTTCTTTTGATTAGTTGGTTTTATACCAATATTTATCTATTTTTTTAACCCTTTCTCATTAAAACATTGTTTAACATGTACAGTATCAGTGGAATATTTCCACAATAATATTTTTTGGAATATTTTCCCAAAAAGTTACGTTTGGTTTCAGATCCATATGACAGACATTATCCTGCGGGACACTAAAGTATAAAAATTACTAAGTGTTGCCAAGCTCCACAATAGCATAAAAGTACCATAAAAAAATTCTCCCATTACTTTAGTAGGTTGATGAAAGCAATGGCGTTGTCGTTCGTTCTTAACAAACCAGGGGCTGCATTCCCAAAATATTCTTAAAAGTGAAATTCTTCCTAACAGCTTATTTTTATTTCCTAACTTAAGAATAAAATAATGAATGTTTTGTATATAACAGTTCTTGAGGGGCCATTCCCACAGAATGTGCCTTTCCTCTGCTCTACTTTTCAGACTTTTATTTGCAAACAAATATTATCTGCAAATATTGCAATAGACAGACTTTGAGGTTATTTTCATTGAGTTCATCAGCAAGTCTTTGTCAAAAATATATACACATATATATATATATATATATATATATAAAAATTGGTCAAAAATGTACTGTTGGAACATTCTAACAAAATTCATAATGTCTTTAAGAAGATTTTCTTGAATTCAGCCCCTGGTCTGAATGATTAATTCAGGTATGAAAATGATCAAGTTTTCAAGTTCATTGACTCAATGATCCGGACACAGAACACAGTTAACATCTTGCTGAAGGGATGAATAATGACTTTGAAATTTCATTCAGTTTCTCACATAAAGCAGTTGTATGACCTCAGAAGACTTTGAATTGAGTGCACAAGTAGTATGAATTAGTTTTATGATACTTTTTGTGTCCTTTTGCAGCTTGATAGTCTCCATTCATCACAATTCAAGTCAAGTCAAAAGGTTTTTATTATCATTTCAACAATACACAGTACAGTGAAATGAGACATGTTACTCCACGACCAACATGCAATGTAGAAAAACCTCAATTAAAATAACAATATAGATAATATCAGACCAATACGATTCTTTTTTTTTTTGTTAACAGAGGAAAGCCATAGAGGTTTGCCATTGACTCGTCCCCACAATCTAAGCAGTTTCGGGTTTTACTATTGTAGGCAAAACGTGATCCCCACGTATGCTCATTTTCATCGCATTGGCAAGCAAAACCACACATATGCCCTCTCACACACTCTCCTGAACCAAAGGGCATGTATGTTTACATTTGGAGTTAAAAATGTATGAACAAAAGGGCAGTTTCAGCTTCAGACAGGACTTGCGGTTTCATATGCACGTACACACAAGCAAATATCAAACTGTCAGTCTCAGTTTCCATGGAAACGATCATTCATTCTCATTTGTCTGTCACTCAGACTTCGTCTCTATTTCTCTGATTCTACAGGTTTGGAGATGAGAGGGGCTACATACTCTACCCTCAAATAGGAGACCGTTTGGACCTCGTTTGTCCTGCCACAAGTCCATCAGGCCCGAACTCTCCTCCTGAGTATGAGTATTATAAACTATACCTGGTGTCCTCACGAGAGCAGGCCGACAGGTGTGAAGTGATGGGCACTCCGAACCTGTTGCTTACCTGCGACAAACCCAACAGCGATATGAGGTTTACCATCAAGTTCCAAGAGTATTCGCCCAACCTGTGGGGTCACGAATTCAAGAACTTACGAGACTATTACATCATTGGTAAGTGTGTGTGTTAACCAATATTGCAATGTAGTACCGTTTTGGACAACAGCATTTATTTGTGGGAATCATTTCCGTATTTTGGGTCCTCTCCAAGTATCTATGCAGAAGTTAGCAACACATGTTCCAGGCATTATGTTCTTTGGTGCTTAAGTTTATATCACAGGTTCAAGCCTGGCCATGTTTCATAATCTTAATTTTTTACTTTCTTGTTTTTTATTTTGCTCTATAATAGTAACTGTTCTTAAACTATCAGCCCACAAGCCAAACTCTTCCCACATGTTGTGTTATCTTATGCCCTTGTTAAATGTTATGAATAATTTATCCACTCATCCAACCCACAAATAATTTTTTTTCAGACACACAAAAAAGATATTCTCGCAGCTTAATTGGTTTCCTTCATTTTAAGTAAAATCATGGCCATTTTGTACTAATTTGTCTACAAAGTATTCATAAATTAACAAAAACAAGGGAAGGAAAGGGGAAAGAACCATAGCCACGTATTAATAAGTCATGCGAACAAATATAATATCCCATGCAATAATTCGTAATAATGTTTTTTTAGGATTTTTATAGCACACAATCTTTCCCAAACTTTTTGTAAAAGATTATAGGTTCCACTTCAATGAAGTCGCCTTAACTGCTGTGTAATTCAATAAAAAAAATGCTGTTTTCATTTTATATTGCAAAACAATTTTGCTGCTATTAAGGTAAAGATTAGGTTAGGGACAGCTTTGGTGGTATGGGTAGGTTTAAAGGTGGGTTAAAGGGATAGTTTATCCAAAAATGAATGTTTTTCTGCCTACCCCCAGGGCATCCAAGATGTTTGTTGTTCAGTAGAACACATACATTTTTTTTTTAACTCAAACCATTGCAGTCTGTCAGTCACATAATGCAAGTCAATGGGCACACACTTTTTGAGAGTAAAAAAACATTCACAGACATATACAAATTAAACCCTATGGCACATTGATCCATTGATGTCCTAAGACTCCAAATGATCAGATTGTGTGAGAAGCTGAACAGTATTTATATAAATTTGACCTCTAATACACCACCATATCCAACTGTACTGATCTAATCCACAACATTTGGCGCATCTTCTTCTATTCGTCTCCTATCATACCATTGACACTCCTAATTGGGATTGTTGATAGATTGTCAATGGTCCATTTAAGAGGTATTGGCCAGTAATGGATGGATAAGTCTGCACTCCTCCATTAAATAGAAGTAGAAGCATGTAGAAGACGACACACTGGTTGTTTAGACCAGGATTAGATCAGGAAAGTTGGACATAGTGATGTACTTGAGGTAAAAATGATTTTGTCCGTGCATGTTATTTTTTATTTCACTCTCGAAAATTGTGTGACCATTGACTTTATATTACTGACAGACTGCAACAGTTCTAATTAAAAATCTTTGTTTGTGTTGTGCTGAAGAAACAAAGTCACCTACATCTTGAACACCCTGGGGGTAAAAGGATAAACATCAAATATCTATCCCTTTAAGGTGTAAGGGTGATACAGAAAATAATTACAGATGTAACTACATGCAGGTATTTTTAAAGTACATGGGAATAAGTGATACATATATACATTTACATGTAAGTACATAGTAGTTAAGGGCACTTAATATAGTGCAACCTGATTTTATACTGCATACATGAAGTAGAAGCTGTCAAATAATATGTATTTGAGAACCCTGATTCATATTATTAAATATAAAAAAAAAATTGTTTAAAACGTAAAAAATCATCAAAATTAAGATTGCAAATAAAGTGATAATTTCCACAATAAAAATGATTTAAATGGACAAACATTTTTAGGGAATATTTGCTAATTACCCAAGTGCAATAATACCACGCTTCAGCCGCAGGGGTTCTGTCCCATCAAATTTACCTCATAGTTGCTCCACCAAAAGATGAATCCATCGATAAAACACAGAATATGTGTGTGTGTTTCTGTTTGTTCCCTAGGGAAATCACTTTTAATTAACCTAAGTTGGCAGTTGTTAATTTCTACAATATGCCTGTAATGAGAAAGAGAAAGACAGAGCATTGGGTGCTGTGCGGTTCTGCACACGCTTGTGATTATGTGGATCTTAATTGGCTGTAATGGGCCTGTGAGACTCAAGGGCATTTAAGAGCAGCTAGACACAACAGCCCGACCAATGGCAAACACACTCGCGCACACACACACACACACACACATACACACCATGCAATTCCCTGCCCAAATATACTCAGATGGTGTCTGCACTGTTATAAATCACGCATGTAAACTGTTTATGTGTTTTAATATAGGATAAAAGCATTGCTTATTAGTGTAGGTTTTTGTGGTTTCGTCCCTTTTGTGTGAGGCTGCGAGTGATGCTTTTAGCTGGTGCTTGTTTCCCCTGTGATCTGCACTGTTTGAAGCTGAGATCTTCTCCCTGCTGAGTGTGTATCAGAGTGTATCAAACGCTCCGAGCTCTTTTGTCAAAACTTTGATCACTGGGCGCTAACTGAGTTCCCAGGGGAGCACTTTACACCTAAAAAGCGCTCAAAAAACCCACTGCATTAGAATCCCTCTCCAAAACCTCCCCTTTATCATCATATTCTCCGAAGCACATTCTTGCATAGTCAATAATTCACAATAGTAGTGTGAGTGCTTGCGTCGCTGCATGAGTCTGAGTTAATGGTAAAATTAAAAGTGTATTACCTTGGACTAACATATACGGTTTTGTTTTCCTGTCCTACAACTACTCGTTGATATTTTGACTTTGGATTACCAGAGTTTGTATTTGTGTGTGTGCATGTTTATGTGGTTTATGAGGACACAAATTTGCATGATGACATGGGTATTTCAATATGAAGGTGATTTATGAGAACATTTTCCGTAAGTGTCCACTAAATTCAAAAGGCTTAAAAATTATACTAAATGGTGTTTTTTGTTTCCTGTAGGGGGTAGGTTTAGGTGTAGGGTCAGTGTAGGGCAGCATAAAATAGCATAAAAACCATTACGCCAATGGAGAGTCCCCATAAATCATAAAAACCAATGTCTCTGTGTGTGTGTGTGTGTGTGTGTGAGTGTGTGCGTTTTTCACAATAGATTAGACTTGTGGTAAGGGGTTGTTAATTATTGAAAAGGTCTTGTTGGTTTATTTATCAAGGTTAAACTGAAATATTACAGATGAACCTTACTCCCACCCCAACCGGTGTGTGTGTGTGTGTGTGTGTACATGTATATAACCCCCCCTACATTGATGTCACAGTGTAATACTGCAAACGAGTGGCACGATGCAGCAAAATGAGAACACTATGAAAACACTAGGAAAATCACAACGAAAACACATTGTCTGCAAATGAGCGACATCATTTAGATGTATTTTTAAGGCATCATTTTAGTGTAGATTTAAGATTCATATTTTACATTAAGATTTTAACACTTAACATTTAATTAAAATTAACCTCCTATAGAGGATTTTGTTAGAAAAAGAAGTATTCCTCTGAAATATGTCTTATGAGTTTGTTTCCAAGAGCAAAGGAAAACCAGTCTCCTCTTGGCTTATATCGAAATCTTCTTACATTCTTGTTTACAAATCCTCATTTTGTGCATTCATGACCGGCGTTTTGTTTTGTTCTTTTTTCATGTTCGTCACTAATCATGGAAATAATATTTTTTCAATTTGCTACAGGACATTTTATTACGGATGTGCATGTTTTATTTGACATGTTTTGGACTGTTGAAAAAGGAAGTCTAGAAAACCTAGAATGCCTTGAGGGCGAGTAAATCCATGCCTGATCTTACAGCAATTCATACATATTTTACGAGGTGGGTAATTAGTACTAATATTTAGTTGTTGATTAATGCGCGTTCGTGCGTTGGTTTAAAAGGCGACATGTATAGATAGTAGAAGCCGGCAGGATGGAGGGACGAGGCGCAGCCGGAAAGGTGGAATCTAGAGGCGATGGATGGTCGACGACCGACCAAGGCGAAACCATAGGGACGATGGAGCCTGGCGGAGCTGGTGGACTGACGGGCCACGGTGGAGAGGAGGAAGCTAGGAGCATAGTGGAGCCGACGGGTCGGAGGGATGAGGCGGAGTTTCTGAGGCCGGAGGCGGAGCTGAGGGATCCTTCAGCCATGCCGCTGTTGGCAGCTGGCATTACCGTGGCAAGACCAGCACACTGATGGTGGGCTGAGGGTGAGCAGCAGGGCTGGCAGAAGACAGGGGTGGCAATGGCATGACTGAATGGGCAGGCGGGTTTTTAAACTTAGTGCAAGCACAGGAGGGTGCATCCGAGTAGCGGGAATAGGAGAAAGTATACATTGTAAACAAAAACATTGTCCTTCATATGCAGCCCCAGATCGCTCGGCTCACCCTCAGCCATGGTGCAGTGGGCGGAGCTCCACTCTGCACTTTTGCTGTCCGTGGCAAACTCCACCGTGGCAGGCTCACACTCCAGCTCATGCACCTGGTCTGTTGTCAAACATTCAGGCTTCGTCGCGCTCCTCAGCTCTGGCGGTAACGCCAGGCTCTGTTTTGGCGGCAGCGGTGGGTTCAGAGATCGGCTCTGCTTCGTGGTGAGATGGTGGGCTGGGCTCTGGGTCCGGAGTGGCACTGGCGAACTCTTGCATGGGACACACTGTGAACAAAGATCCATTCCTCGCCAGTGTCCACTCCATGAAGGTGGCAAAGTCTGCTCGAGGGCCATCTTCGGACAGCTGTGGGTAGCTGGTGTTGTAAGTAATGTCTAAGAACAGTCTTGTATGGCCCTTGAGCGATCTCTTCCCCTGCTCCAGCATTAGGAGGAGATAATTGGGGCTTAACAAGACATCCATGGGAAGACCGGGGAAAAACATGGAAAACAAAAGGTCAGGAAAAACATGCCCCTCACTCTCATTTTTATGGTCCGATCATTCTGTCACGGTCCATCATGTGTGAGTCATCGTAATTATTTTCTACACTTTTTTGCAAGACACTTTTTTTTTCCCACGTGGGTCAGTCTGCATCAGTCATGCTCTTTAACCAATCAGGTGTGACCTCCCCATTTCAACCAATCATATCCCGCCAGGAGCGCAGCCTAAATCCTGTTTACATGAAATGTAAACATGCCATTGGTATAATTTCTGAGCGTTTATTCTTGTGTTTGCCTATTGTTGTTACGTTGGACTGTTTATCCCGTTTGTGACTGTGATCCTCGCTGCCAGCCTTGACCTATTCTGCCTGTTTACCGACTATGATTCTGTCACATCTCTGATCGCTCTGTTTGCCATTGATTTTGAACCCTGCCTGTCTCAGTTTTCGATTGAAAGCCTGCAGATGGATCCGACTGTCTCTGGAGAATCCTTACAATTTCATACGTAAATCATGTATTTTATGAGCTGGCAATTAGTATGATTTTGTATGAATGACCTATACCTAACTCGGCCACTAAACCTACCCGTCGCTGGGATTTAGACAAATCATACAAAATTTAATGAGTGAGGTCATAGAAATTAGCCACCTCTTAAAATGAATTGGTAACAAGTTGGTAAATCAAAGTCTAATTTTATTTTTTGAGTGCGCTAACCACTTAAGAATTTGAATTAGGGTTCCGATTTCAAATGTAGATTTTAGTTTTTTTTATTATTAAGAAAGATTTTAAAATAAGACTAAAATGTACAATTTGAATACATTTTTTAAGATGCTTTAATAGAGATTATTTAAGATTCAGATTACATTTAGATTTATCACTTAAGATTTTTAGTTTATTCAAATTTAAAATTTGCATTTAGATTGATTTTATTATTTACATTTTTTTATTATATTTATTTGATGATAAAATTACAATTAATAAGGTAACACTTTATTTTAAGTCGTCCTTTTTGCACATTACATGTTCTTAACTGTTAAAACAACAAGTTATACCTAATTACATGCATATGCTTAATTAATATTACATAGTAATTAAACGTATAATTACTTCAACAAAGACACGTTAAAAAAAAGTAATTATTTGAATGTAAAGAATATAAATATTCAAAAACTTTTCTTTTTTTTTTTTGTTGCTTAAACAGGTCAATTTTTGCAATGCCCCATAGTTGCAATGTAAAAATGTGAGAGGTTTTCCCAGCTCGTCTGCACACTTTAATGCATGCCATAACATGTACGTATTTTTAGCGCAACATTTAGCGTACCTTGCTGCACAGTTTGAAGCCATGTTAAAATCAAAACCGTACTATTTAATTTCACACAGATGCTGCTGCACTCAGAGTTCCAAAGTTCAGTGTTCGTGGTTGTGTGTGTCTGCCATGCCGAGCCAGTGAGTTTGCCATCTGATGGCTATGAGCAGTGACAGGTCCCTCCCAAACTAGGTCAGCAATCAGAGCCCCGTGCCACACTATGGTTGGTGTGTAAACGTGTGTGTGTGTACCATGTGTGTGTGTCACAGCGTAGAGTGTGTTTATCCCTGTGAATGTGTCCGTTTGAATTTCTATTTCGATTTCTGCATGTGTTGGCTTGATCTGAGCGATCTGTGTATGTGTGTGCTAATATTCTCCTGATAAAGATCACGCTGTAGGTCTCAGGTTAATGGGATATAGACGGTTTAACACAGTGATTCATTAACCTTCTGGCATCTGCAGCTGCGCTTAAAGTCATTAGGTACACAAACACACACACGTATACATAAAAACACACAAACAAATCCACACCTGACTTTGTGTTAATGTAAAACTTGCTTTTCAAAGATTCCTACAAACACATGATCTGCAATAACCCTGTGGACACTGTGGTTGGTGTGTTTATTTCATTTAATTTGATTTGTACATTATTCAATTTTCTATACAGCTAGATATAAAGCACACAGTGTCATCCGACCTAACCCAGCACACACACACACACAGCAGCAGCAGGGGTGAATAAAGGCTCTTTTGATGGATGGACGTGTGAGCAGAGGGAGGGAGATTATGGTGTGAGGGATTGTGGGAATTCTCCTCACCAGCTGTTCACTAGAGACTGGGAGAAAGAAGATGAAGGGATTGAGGGACGGATGGACAGATTGGAGTGAGAGAAAGAGAATGGAGAAATCGGATGGTTATGTAGGTGAAGCCTCTGAGGAGTAGAAATGGAAATAATATTGAATATAAACACACACACACTGGCTACACTCACACAGCAGCACAATACGGTTGTTAGTCTTGTTGTAAACAAAGTTACTTCAGAACTTTGGGGTTGGTAAGTTTTGTGTGTGTGTGTGTGTTTGAAAATTTTCACGAAGGCGGTATTCTTTTCAATAACTTTTTTAAATGTAATGTATTCCTGTAAATAATTCCAGCAATTACTTTTCATTATCACATGATACTTCAAAAATCTGATTTGCTTTTCAAGAACCATTACTTATTATTATTCATGTTGAAAATAGTGGTGCCGCTTATTATTTTTGTGGAAACCATGTTACATATTTTACAGGATTTTTTGATAAATAGAAAGCATTTTTTAAATAGAACTTTAGAAACCTCTTTACTTCCACTTTCGATCAATTTAATGTATCCTTGCTAAATAAAAGTATTAATTTCTCTCAAAAATAAAACTTACTGTACCCTAAATGTATCTTAACTCCTGAAATGAGTGACAACCAGCTTCTGTAACTTCTGTCTCTTGCGTTTTTCAAAAACATAAAAATAAATACATTTGTATATCTTTGATATACAAATATCTTTGATATTTACTTCAGTCACTGCAACTTACAGGTGATACAGCTATCATGAGAAGAGGGAACAAGAAAGGATATTTGTTCTTACAGATCCGCTTTTTTAAGATGCTGTGTGAACAGAATAATTTATAATTTAAAGTCATGTCTGTTTTGTAAATACAGTTGTCAATCTGTATGAAAACAACTCACATACACTGCAAAGGAATACTTCTAATTAGGCATTTTTGTCTTGTTTTTAGTGAAAATATAAAGCAATTTAGAAAATAATAAATACAAATTTACTTCAGAAACAACACTGCATAAGTTATTAAAAATTGTTTCCGTAGAAAATGCACTGCGCACTGGCAGATGTTTTTAACTTGTTTATACTTATGCTACGTTCCACACAGCTTGAAACTCTGAATTTTCCTACCTCCTACTTAAAAATAATGACTGAAACAACACTCGAGAAGCATCGTTTCCAGACTGCAGTGCATTGGCTGAAAACAAGATGTTTCATGTTCATGTTATTCTTTCAGGCATATTGTTGTGGCCTAAACAGGTGAGATTTAAAGACTTTTGACCTTAACAGGACTGCTTCTTGATGTAGGCTCTCTTGCATTTGGTGGAGACTGAGATTCACTGGGCCCTGTGTGTGTTGTCAGGATCTATTTCCACATCCCATTCATTCCATCCCTCCCAGACCACTGACACACTTCTGAGAGGTGCTATTAGTCAACCTATTAAGATAATTACCTCAGAGGAAACGAGACAGAGAAAGAGACAGCCCTCCTCCGACATACAGCGCCTTTGTATTTGTATTCATGGATCCAATCCATTTGAATTTCCTCTTTATTGACCAGAAAACTAGATGGACAATGACTTAAAGTAGCCAGTGCTCTAAAAATCTCCATAAATGTAGTAGATACAATTTGATACAATGCCCTATATTCCAACTCTCAAGCCATGAAAGGTTTTAGAAGACTTGCATTATGTGCACAAGTTGCTGTTTTAAATAAATTCTCATCTTGACTGAATTACAAATGTCTATGTATATCCTAGGAGCCATTGTTCATTCAGATATCACAAGCTATATCAAACCAACCAGACTAGAAGACTTCAGAGTTCTTCAAAACTCTGAAGAAGGAGAATTGCGAAAGGCCAACAGCGACTTTGAAGAAGCCACAGAGTTCAATAACCAAGAATAAAATATGAAGTCAATCATATCCAGAGCACTGGTCTACATGGGGTGGTGGTACAAAAGAAGCCATTACTCAGAAAGAACCATGTTGAGAGAGAAAAAAAATGTAATGCGGACCTAAGAAAGATATTGTGGTCAGATGAGACCAAGGTAGAGCTTTTGAACAGAATTCAAAGGTGCAGAGCTCACGCTGCCTACACCTTAAAACACCATACCTGCAGTGAAGTATGCTTGTGTAGCATCATGCTGTGGGCCATTTTTGACCAGCAGGGACTTGGCATCTTGTTAAAATGGAGTGAAGACTGCATTGTGCCAAAATACAGGGAAACACTGCAGGTGAACCTGAGCCAGTGCTGAAGAACTCCAGCTTTGAGACATCAGTGCCTCTATGTACTCTTGGAGAATGGGAAGATGGAGTATGTATGCTAATAAAGATATATCCATTGTTTCTTTTTGAGAATATTTGTATTATCCAACAACGGAACTCTAAAATAACCAGATTTGCATTTACAGAAAAGAAAAAAAAAACACTGCTTGCAAGACATAAATTTAATTCAGCATCAGAGGTGCTTTGGCACTACGACATTCAGCACGCATATGTTATGTTATGCCCATTTTAAATCCTTATGCAAATACTACTTGACTACCGAATTATATCTCCTAACTAACTCTTTATTCCTTGTAATTGAACGTCTTATCTTATATTGTAAAACCACACAGCTTTTCAAAATGTTGTTTTTTGTGAAATGTGAGTGTATATAGGTAGTTGACATAGGAGTGTGTTCTATAGTGTGACAGAAACATTATTTTACTCTTAGCATTAAAGATAAATCTCTCTCATACTATTTGTAACTCTAAGAAAAAAGATAATTTTTTCTCGTGTTATCTGTGTGTTTTTTTCTACATTTTTCCATCACACCATAGAAAACAGTCCAATTTTTTTTGTCAACTATCTATATGTAAGGTGTAATGCTCAGTCAGACTTTGGAGGCAGGAGTTACTCCGAACAATGTAATGTTTATTAAGACAGAACGTAGGTTAACAAGAGAGCCTTATAGTTCAGGTAAACAAACTCAAAAGTCTTTGAACTGACTAGAAGTCATACAGGATCTCCAGATCACTAGGCATAGAACATTCCTGATCATAGATATAAGTATTAAGGTAGTCTCTTACGAATAGTGTAGGCAAAGGCTTTCAGTGCTCAGTAAAGGTGGGTGAATGACACAGAATGAAATTAATTTTGATTCATTTCATTCAGCCTTGCTTAAAGGGTCACAAAACCCTAAAAAACTTTTTTTGAGTTGTTTACAGATATATACATGTTGTACATTGCTTAAAACAGTAATATATGTCACTAAAAATGTTACAAAGTGGAAATTGGTAATTTTTGCGCTTTTTGCGACCATTTCGTGCATCCGGTTTAAAAAGTTAAGTTTGAGCCCGTGACGTAGATGCGGAGTTTTTTTTTAGCGCTCATTCGCTGCGTGGCTTGTACAGTACCTATCTACGTCATCGGCTTGATGGCCCTACTAATGCATTATTAATGAGCAGAGTAACATTATACATGACAAAGGACTCGTTTAATCCAATCACCGTGCTTTGCATGAGCTATCTCAGCATTGGAAATTAGCACTTGCGTCACTTCTTTACGTTGGCTGGCTTGCTGTTTCTGAGACATGGTTGTGCCTTTCTTCATTGTAACAAATCAAAAGAGTTGTTTTCGTTTCCCCGCGATGAGACCAGAGCTAAAGTTTGGAGGCGTGCTGAACTGAATTGCGCGCAGATGACATATCATGTGCACGCGCGGTTTTTAAATGAGCTCACGGCTCCCGTTTCTTCGAGTGTAGATCTGTTTTCCTCTCGCGTATGTGATTTACCGCGCGCGCCAGCATCAGTGGGGCAGTTGCGTATTATTGGCATAGATTTGCCGCCATAGCAGTGGACCTGCACTGTCATCATTTTGATCAAAGTGTGGGGATTCTGGTGGGGAGAAGTCCTCCACTTCCACACTGCATCTTGCTAACGTGTGTGTGTTTACATTGTCGGTGTGCAAATTAGCTAGATTTATTCACTATGCCACTCCCCCTTTAATGCAGTCCCCGCCTTGTCTCCACACTCTACCCCCACCCCTTACCCCCAGTGAACAACGCCCCTTTTCAGAAAGTTTTTCAAACCAGAGGTGTGAAAAAGCACTTCTGGGGGTGTTGTGACACTTTAATAAAAATATTCATTTCTAAAAAAAAAAAAAAATAGTTCTGAACACAAAGTTTTGAACAATAATGCATTTGAAAATGTTTAAAGATCCATTCAAACCTGATATTATCTACAAAGAAAAAAATAAATGCTGTTGAATGTAAAGCAGATTTTAAGCTGAATTAATCACAGACGTTTGTGGGAAAGCATCTGTAATTAATTCTGAACTGAAGTGCTTAATGTACATTTGATACATACATAGACACACATCTTTTTAAAGACAGGTTGTTCTATCGTGCATATGGAAAATTTTCAAGGCTTCTTTTTGAAATGTCTCATATTACACATTTTATACTAGTCAAATTGAGTCGAATGCCTAAAATGGAATAAATTATCCACTTTCTCTTCTTTTTTTCAAGGAGATTACAGGTTTTCCTCTGGTTTATGATGTTTAAAATAATTACCACACATCAGCCAGATTTAGAGGAAATCTCAACCTTGAAAAAAGGTTTTCGCCAATAGGGATGATGCTTTCATTAATTATAAATACGCTTTCAGAACCGTGTTTGCTGTCAGCTGGCAATGAATAAGGACTGCTGCTGTCTAAAATATGCATATTTCATGACGTTAATGTATAGCACTTTAGTCCGCATCAAGCTGTGGGCAGATCCGTGGAGATCTGCGATGTCTACTGCGGTACCTCATCAGTGCAGAGTTCATAGAGTTTCTCTCTCTCGCTCTCCTTCTCCCATCTCCCTCCTCTTTAACTGTTCCCCGCGCCCCCACCTCCACGCTGTTGGCTACGGGCTGACTCAGATGTCAGAGCGCGTTATTTCAGCAGGCTGATTCTCAATAATGTGTCTTTATCTGGGCTCTTTGTGGTACAGGGTTTTGGTGGTGGGGCCGCACTGGGATTTGGATGAGGGAGGAGGAACCGCGGAGCAATAACGAGTTCTCGTTTTGTTAATGCCTCTCCACACCTCTTCAAACATGCATCATATACTCACCTCCAACACGGGGAAAGAGATTTCACACTGCTGAATATGCAGTTTGAGTTCGCTGTGTGGGTTTTTTTGTCTGAAAGTGTGTATAAGCGAAGCATTGATGTTAGACAGGTAGTGTGTCCGGGTTTCTGCTGTTGTCGGGTACTGATTGACAGGTGTGCTTGCGCTTTAAAAGCTGTTTAAAAGTGCGACAGTAGATCTGTTTTCTGCCTTGCTTTTCTCGTCCTCGTCTCTCCAGCTCCTCCAAACATTATTGACATGAACATGACCTAGAAAAACCTTTACCGCCTCACTCTTGTTTCGCTCAGATTGTTCCTCGGAGTCGTTCCCGCTCTCGCTTCACTTCTCTGTACCTGGGAGAAACCTGTCAAGAACCTGTCCAGGTCTTCTCATCTGGCCTTCTACAAAATAAAATAAAATAAAATAAAATAAAGAAACTGCATAAATAACTGAAAAATTACTTAATTAATGAATCCTGTGTTCAAGACCATACATAATTTCATTTTTTTAGAGCAGTAAAAAAAATGAATGAATCATAATGTATTAATACTTCCAAATTTAAATAATATTCAAAAGCCTTATTAAAGTAATGAGATTCTGAGGGCGAGTATCTTTAGTTATTTTAGTTTTTTCTTTAAAAAATTAAGATAATGTCACAATATTATATTGTTTTTAGAGTGAATGAAATATGGACGGGACATTTTTGTTTTAAGATTTGCGAGAACCCCGCAGCTCGATCTCACTGCAATTTGTGCATATTTTACGAGGTGGCTTATTCTTACGAATTCGTATGACCTCACTAGTACAAATTCATATGATTTTTGCTAATCATACATATTTTACAATTTGCCAGTTCGTATGAATTTGTACGAATGACCTACACCCAACCCCCGCCCCTAAACATACCCGACACTGGGGTTTAGACAAATCGCACAAAATCCTACGAGTGAGGTCGTACAAATTAGCCACACCATTAAATAAGTATGAATTGGTCATGTTGGAAACAATTATGTATGTTTTATCACATCCTGTGTTTTTTAACTTATCCTTCTATACAAAATCTAGAATAAAACATCTGAATGCATTATGGAAGTGAGAATTTGTAAATCTTAACAGTCCTTCTTTCTTTTTATTATTAGGGTGAAATATGACCTGGACATGCTTCACTTACCTTTATGTCTCTCTCTCTCTGTCGTCTTTTCCCTTATATTAAACTCTCTTAAATTAGACTGTGGCCTCTCACCATTCTCATCTACTGTCCTTCACTCCCACATGCTGTTCTATCTTTTACTCATCTCAACCGCTATCTCATTCTCTCTATTATATGTGAGCGTTTAATTCTTAATGTTGCCTCATGAAAACGTCCATTAAAAGCAGCCCTGAAAGTACAAATGCAGGGATTCACTTGAATTTTTGTCTAGTTCCTGTAATTATTTAACCAGGTTTACAAGACCCTTTACAGAAGCTCCGCCATCTAAAAGTGTCTCGTCTGAGCCACAGGGAGCAGCAGGCCTGGGCAGCACAGTTAACTAGGAGGGAGTTATGTCTTATTTCATTAGTTGTGGCTGGATTTATTACTCTGGCTGTGAGTTTATGACCTTGTTAAAGAAATAGTTTGGTATTTTGTTGTTGTGATAGTAGACAAGTCTGAGTTATGTCCCTGTCGCCATTCAGTTTTGTGCACCGCAGGGGTCACAGATTTGTGCGCTGTCTGGGCATTTCTATACTGAGCTGCTGGACGGGTCAGTCATTAAAACAGGAGTACCCACTGTGTGTGTGTGTGGAGAGAGAGGATGTCAGACAGGATTAGCTGTTAATACCTGTCAATTGCTCACCAAAGATGACATTTAAGATTACAGCTGTGGGATTTTAGGCCTGTTTCCATAGGGACTGGACTGTCACTCATGGCGTGTGTCATGAAGTCACATGCTGCCTTGAAGACGAGCTGGGATGATGGACGTCATCAAAATGTTGTTATTACTGCTGAAGATGCTTGGGATTTTCTTTGAGCCTTGACTTGTAGGCGTTAATTAAAGAATCACAGCAAAAGAAAAATTGGTATTGGTCTTAATTAAACACTCCAAGAAATTGTTAGACAAGTGCAGTTTGCTTGTATGTTTGTTTTTCTTTGTGACATTTACTATTCAACCAGGAAGTTGGTAAGTGTAATGATTCGCGGGAATCGTGTGGATCCATAAGCAACGAGGTTTATTGACGTAGTCAGACAGGCGGGGGTCGGTA
>JAUYWG010000044.1:7330063-7343577 GCA_034779775.1 Enteromius afrohamiltoni
ATTTAAAACAGTTTATTTATAAAACAGTTGTAACAATAACTGTAACAATAAGTGTAACAATAATTCACAATATTAGTATTTTTTCAGTAAATTAATGCAGCCTTGTTTAACATTTTTTTTCATATTTTACAGACAGTATCACCCAATAAGATCATCAGCCATCAGCCTTGCTTCATTTAAAATTTCATTTTCATTTAAATTTTTAGATATTTTTAGATAATGTCAAACACATTTTTATAGAGAAGTTAGATTATAAGAGCTTTGAGCTTTCATTGCAAGTGCATTGTCATAAACACAGTTCATTTACTCTTTATTTTTATATTTTTATTTGGGTGGTAATTAATTTGTAACAGAAAGTCACGGATGCCGTCGAAAGTGCCTAATTTGTATTGAATTCAGAAAATATCCTAAATCTGTGGCAAATATCATTGCACAAAAGCACTTCGGACCTAAAATTCTAATTCATTAGCCAACCAGCAAATAAAGAGCCCAGCCTCAGTTCTTTGCTATCAAGCTTCACGTAAAAAAAAAACTGTTACCCTCAAGCAGAAAAGCTATTGAATGTTTTCTGGCACCCCTCGTCATCATGTGCTCCTCAGCCGTCTGCCGTAATGTTTTCCTAAGAACGTAATAATCGAGATATTTTGGATGGGAAGAGTCTTTGCAACGTGAGCGCCAGGGTTTCCGAGCGCTTCAGATTAACTACGGTATGTCATTCAGGGGTTCAATAAAATATTGAATGGATCGAATACAAAGTGTTTCTGCGATGAAGAATTCAATATTGTCCTGCCTTTATATTTGGAAAGGAAAATAAGTTTGAAGATGAAGCTCTTTGTAACATGGGGATGGGGCTCGAACATTGTTTGAATGCAGTATTCAGTGCCTGGATGCTGAGTTATTCAGACTTAGTACCAAGTTTTTCAGAGAGGCGCCTCACCTATGAAATATTTATTAATGTGAAGGCTGAAAGATGCAATGACTGTGTGTTTCAGAGACTGTATGTGTGTGTGCTGAGGGATGAATGTATACATGGTTAAAAGGCAACATAGTTGTGGTCGAGTCTCTGTTATTCCTGAGAGACAGTTTCCTATACACAAAGCAGCCTGGAGAGAGGCAAGTACTAAATGGGCAAGAAGCAATGCTAGAATGCGCAACATCCTGTGTGGACGACCACCTCAGTGACAATGACAAACTTACAGCAATATGTGCGCTGGCATGGAAATAAAACAAGCGTATTGACTTCCAAAGCAACTTTTTGTGTTAAATAATTTACTGACACAATCTTCATTTTGAACGTCTCTGAGAACATTGATTATTCATTTAATGAAATGATTTTTTATTTCTTTTCATTAATGTAATTCATTCAGTTAACATTTTTAATTAAATGGCAACAATAAGGTCTACTTATTTTTTCAACAACAGTGATAAAGACTGAATTAAACTTATATAGAATTGAACATCATTAAACTGACATTAAATTAATTAGAAAGTAAACAACTCAGTAAAAAAGGGCATGACTTCATTGCATGAAGACATTTTTTTTACGAACGGTGAGTGAAAGCAGCGCGGAGCCTTCAGAAGATGATCGTCAGCTGCAGGAGGTCAAACTAAATATACCATGAGCTGTTTATTTTCTGTTCAACTTGTAAGATTTGTGAAGCTTCCAACCCTGTTAAGAAATGGGATTTCCCTGATTTGTGAGATTTTGTTTTGTATAATCAGGCATTAAGCAAACATCAGAAACAGAGTTGTTTAGAAAGGCTGAGCTCTTCGAATGCATTCGAAATTAAGAAAATGGATTGAGTTTATTTATTTGAGCTTCTCATGTTGCAGAAGTGAATCAAATTATATTACTTGTAGGGTTTTGCAAGCTTGTGTGTGAAACATGGAAAATAGATTTTTTTTTTAAATCACCAGTTTAAAATGACATCTTAGCAAAAATGATACAGTACCTTTCAAGTAAAATGGTTAGTCCAATATCTTGTACCACAAGCTGAAAAGCTACTTTGAAACAATATGTATTGTTTTAAATAAACTTGCTTTACTGCAAGAGAGGGGGCGTGTCTATGGGGCAAGGGGGCAGAGCCTTTTGCCAGGAATATAGCCCGTTTCCCTGGTATATGCAGCACAACACTTGAGATTGCAGCATTCATATTTAATCATATTTATCATATTTAATATCTTATTCTACATTTTTAACCAAAGCTCCAACTAGACTTTTTTTTTTTCACTGCAACATCCCGAACAGGCCAACACATACACAAAATATATCGTAAGCCTGATCAAAAAATACATTTAAAACACGAAAATGGAATTAATATTTATCTTCTCCACCTGCAAATAATCAGAATGCATATTTTTTATTATCTGACCCGCAGATATAACCGCCATCCGCATATCACTACTGCGCAGATATCAAAAGCATCACTAGGTTGTAAAGTTGCCAAGTTGAGGCAACAAATGGGTTGAAATTTGTCTGTATTGATTGTGTGAAAAGAATGCATTTCATTCAAGATCTGGCAACCGGACCTTGGAATATATTGACGTGATCATGGGAGTTTTACCAGAAGTGAATGTACATATACATATAACATATAAAATACGCCCAGTGGTATTTTTTTATAGTAATACTAAAAATCCGGGAGAAATACAGGAAATGTTTAAACAGCGAGATAAAATGGTAAAATATACGTGAGAATCCTGGGAAAAACTGGTGGGTTGACATGTATTGTTTAAAGGTGGCATACAGAAATGTGATTTGTTTAAAAACTACATTATTGCTAGGTTTGTTTGTCAAGAATGTCTTATAGTTGTCAAAAGAAGAACATGAATTTGTGCCTCTGATAAATAATTTAAAAAGTAGTGGGACACCAGCGTGTACTGTATTCAAAGAAATTGACAGTTACACAGTTATGCATGTTTTTCCTTGATATAAGTGAGTGGCTGCAAATTGCTGTGAAGTAATGGAGAGTCATAAACCAGTGTTTTATAGCTAAGTCCGTGTTCCAGTGATTCGTCGTTTCACGCCAACGGAAATGCTAAAAGAACCTTGACATTGATATTATGTTTTTTTTTTCATCTTTTTTCTAAAGCTACCTCTGACGGTACAAAAGAAGGGATCGACAGCATGAGAGGAGGCGTTTGTGTGACGCGAGGGATGAAGCTGGTTCTCAAAGTGGGACAGAGTGAGTATCCACATCACCTCCAAAAACACGTCAATGAATGAACCTAAGCGTTGAAACAGAGTCAATAAACATCAATAGACATTGTGTCAGTACAACCAAACACTTGATAATTGAAGCGATTGAACTTTGCATCAAAGTGTTTTTCATCATATAATCACTTTTTTTGCTTTCATAGCTGCATATGGTCTTCCCCCAAAGCCCAAACCTGATCCAGGCCGTCCCAGCAACAGAATCCCAGGTAACAGTCAGACATAACGCGAGACACTTTCCCATTGGCTTATGAGCTTAACCCTGGTTTAACATCTGTTTTTTAACCCTGGATTAAGGCCACTTTTAATCCTGCGTTAAGCAACGTTTCACATTTGTAAGTTTGAAAAGATATTAGCACTGCACCTGGATTATGAAACCTTGCCCTGGAAGAGGTACTAACGTAGAATTGCTGTGTCAGCAGTATGCAGAGCAAAAATGTTTAGCATCAGACAGACAATCGTAAACGAAATAATGGTTGCTTCATTAAATATATATTTTTTATTGTTTATTTTTATTGCCTTTTTCTTTTTTACTGTATAGGACAGTTGACAGGAAAGTGGAGGGAGACAAAGGAGAGGGGTTGGGTACATAATAGAAGTCAGACTCAAACCCTGTCAGCATAACGGTTCTGTATGTCATTGAGGAACACGCACTCATTAAATGTTCAAGGACTTTTTGTAGTTACACACTTTTTTAAACTGTTTTGTCTTTGTGCCTGAGGGAAACAGTTGAACGATACATAATGCTTCTCTGTGTCATCCTTTTCATTTTTAAAGTGTTTTAAAAGACTTGTGACAACAGCAAGTTTTTTTTTTTGACGTTAAAGTTTTGAACATATGCGTTTATGTATTTGTAAATTGTTAACTAACATAAAAATGTGTTCATTGAAATTAAGCTGAAATAAAACATAAATATTCAATGAAAAATTAAGCTTTAAAAATCTGCCCAGTCTCACAGCAATTCGTACATATTTAAAATCTTTTTGCATTTTTTTACATTTTACATTTACAGAATTTGTGCGAATGACCTACACCTAACTCCGCCCCTAAACCTATCCGCCACTCGGGTTTAGAAAAATTGTACAAAATCGTACGAGTGAGGTCATACAAATTTGCGCAAATTTTCCACCTCTTACGAATACATACGTATTGGTCATGAGACAGTTGAAAGAATAAGTAAAAGTACTAAAAACAAATGTAATAATAAAATATTTAGTATTAAACTAAATTTAAAAGCATGTCAAAATGGCTAAACCTAAAATAAAAAATGAAAAATAATCAAACCTTATTCAAATTAGTAGTAAATACTGTACTATACTTTACTATATAAATAAACTATAATAGCACTTATACAGAATGTTAAGTCAGGCTCAGAAAGATACCAATTAAACCATTTTACACAATCCCAGTTGGAACTTCTTTCAACTGTGTTTATGCATTAACCTTGATGCCATATGCATATGCATCTGTTGTCATGTTAACACACTCTCTAGTGTGTTTTGTAATGTTTCTTCTTTGAGGCTTAGTCTGCTCTGGTTGATCTCCATAAGGTAAACATTTGAGAAGCCAGCAGTGTTGAAGCCAAACACAAGGCACATTTGAACTCAACATCGGCTGAAATCAAAGCTAGTAATGGATTAAATCGAATCGAATCTAAATACTATCAGAATGTTTGTCGTAGAAGATAAAGCAGAAAAGGAATTGAGCTTCAGAAGTCGGGTCTTTGATTTATCAGCTCTTTTCTGTTTCAGATACAGAAAGTGGCTCTAAAGCAGGTGATGGAAGTGAGTCCGGAGAGAGAGGAGACAGCGGCGCCGTATCCGCCTCTAACATCGCCCTAATCGCCGGCGGTGTTGGGGGAGCCTTCATCCTCCTGATCGCAGTAGTGATCACCATCGTGTGTTACCGACGACGGAAAGCCAAGCACTCCGAAACTCACCATCCTGCCCTTACTCTCTCCTCTCTTACCCCAAAGAGAGGCAGCTCCTGCGGGGCAGCTACCGGGGCCGGCGGGGGCAACAACAATGGCTCCGAGCCCAGTGATATCATCATTCCCCTGCGGACCTCTGACTCAGCGTACTGCCCCCATTACGAAAAAGTCAGCGGCGATTATGGACACCCCGTCTACATCGTTCAAGAAATGCCTCCTCAGAGTCCAGCCAATATTTACTACAAAGTATGAGATCAGCGAAGACCCAGAAAACCCATCCAGAATTTGTTGTACCTCCCACACATGCGCTGTGTCCAAGTGACTCTATATTTAAGAGCCTATACGTGATACTAAAACCTGGACGTGAAGTTAAGTTCTAGGAAAGTGGTAAATCCAATTTTTATGTCATAGCAGCGTGTTTGCATTACTTTACAAGTGTGTGTGTGTGTGTGAGGTGGGAAGATCACAGATTTCACATGTACTCAGGTGCAAGTGAATGTACATCACATGCTTTTTGGAGATGAGTTTATACGTCCATTCTAATGGTTAAAAATTGAGTTATTGTGCTTATCCTTAAAACCAAACAGTAGAGAGCAACAAAAGAATACCTGTATAAATAATATAAGTACTTCTTACATTTTTACTCTCTGAAGGGAAATTCACTAAGTACGTGCGCTGGCTGATTGCATCGTTTTTTTGCACATGCATTGTTTTAGTGGTCCGTTCACTAGAGACATCCGGTAACAATAAAAACCTTCCCAAAAGATCTAAACTTCATCTCCTTACCACAATTTGCCACCTGTGGACTGGCGCAATCTGGTGTACCTTACTGGGACTGTCCAGTATCGCTAAGATCCCGAACTGACCTTCTGATCTTTACAACGGCAAAAACCTTTTGGACTAGATATGTTTCCATTTCAAAAGCGTTTTTTTATTATTTGATCATTATCTGATTAATTAACACTGCCCTTATCACTATACATTTACACAATCTTTTAAAAAAAAATTTGTATTAGAACAATTGCTTCTTTTTTAGGATCTGATGAAGACAGCATTCCTTGCGCTTTTGAATTTAGTATGTTTGTGCGTTCTAAAATATGTCTAATTTGCATAGAAAGGAGAGGATTTTGCACGGAAAAGGACAAATAAATAAACAATTCACTGAAAATCGCACAAAGCACTTGTTAAACTGAATTGCGGGTGGCTAGTGAATGAGACGCAAAGTGCAAAAGTAGTGCAACTGTTTAGTGACTCTGCCCCTCTTTATTTTGCTTCACTCAGTTCATCTGATTGTAAATGTTTATCTTTTCTGAACTCGGACCTCCATCTGATTTATTTATTAAGCATCAAAGAAACCGTTTTTCATTCCTTCCACTTCATCAGCTTTCTATCGCGACTCCTCAGCACCCCGTTGTTTGTTTTTGAGGTTTTTTTAAACATTTTTATGTGAGCAGCAGGAATCGCATGTGGAGGAGGTGTAGACGGATGATCGACCGTTTCAGATGCAGACTCTTCCGAGACCTCCAAGAGGTTGGAGGTCAAAGTTAAGCGGTCAAAGAAAACCACGCAGCGCTGCGCGGGAGTCCTTCACTCATGATGATTTGAGGGGCTTCTCGCTCTCTTCCTTGCCTTTTGAAGTACTGTGTATGCCATGATAAACTGCTCACTTACCCTAGACACACAATGCCAAACTTATACACACTTAACGCGCGCATCCTCATTATAGCAGTTTTTGTTTTCATTGGTTAACCCCCGCAGATGGACTCCAGCTGTGCATTGGTATGTTGCTCAGAGCACTGCGGTTCTGGCCGAAGACAGTAGGACTAAGACAGCCAATGCGACTGTGCATCTAAATTAACTCACGAATCACAAACTCTCCACATCCTCTTGAGTGTTACACACATCCGTTGCTTGGTTACAATCTCGTCTCGACTCTCATTATTACATTTCAGACAATGTCTCCAAACCATCTCTGACATTATCACCCTGTGCCAGCTTGAGGCTTCAGGTCCAGAGTTCACTTGAGTTATTTCACTGGACGAGACATGACATCATCGTGAGATGTATGAAGAAACAGTATGCTACCGGCCAGAGTGACCTGAGCTTTCTTGTTCAGACTTCTGATTTAAGGATTTCGTTGCCATCAATATCACGAATGACTAACTACCAGAAATGGCACCTTTATCATTTTACTTATTTCTGTTAATGTATTTTTTATGTTTTTGTTCTTCCCATTTCATTACTTTCGACAATGTTAATTTGTTTGTAGATTGTGCAAAAGAGAGTAATTTAAATGAAGGAAAAACAAAAGCAATTTAACCAACCTAGCCTGCTTGTGTCTGTGGTGACCCTCGATGGTAACTAGCGCTGGGAACTGTAAGGAATTCTCAATTGTGGTTCTGATTCCCCTTAACTGCTTCATTGACTATTCTTTTAGTGCTTCTGAAAAAAGACATTTGTGGGGGAAAATATAAGAGATGTGATTTTTATGGCATTTACTGTCCTTCGATCCAATAATTAGTTCTAGCTGTGTATTAAATAAAAAAAAAACTAAACAAAACATGTCAAAACAGTGGTAACATTTACTATTTTCAAAGTTTTAACATCATTAATTTGTTTTTATAAAATACCACTAATTACAAAAAAACAATGTGTATCTTTATCAGCACATTGTCATGGGAATATTGAGTCAGGACCACGCTGATTTGTCACGCAAGCCTTAAGATAAAAATAACAAAAATAATACATTTTAAGTAAGTGAGTGATTTGTTTGGGAATCATACTACGCAGGTCTGACCCTCTATGTGTTTAAATCACTTAAGGCATACAATCTTTAAAAGAGATTTTTATTCTAAAGTGAATTGAATATCTACAAGCAGACCTTTATTTCGCTTTGTTTTTGACGCTTGTTAATTCTGAATTGACAAGATTTTTTTTTTCAATGCATATATTTTCCAGATTATTTTTCTGATGGCTGTGTATACGAAATTGCATACTCTCTTAGGTAGATAGTGTACTTATTTTAAAAGTAATTACTTTGTGACCACTGTGGCCTCATGGTAGAGCGTCATCATATGCACAATTCAGAATCATGCCGGAAGTAGTAGGTCTTTTGTGTATTTTACCTTACTGGTTTATGAGTACTGTGAATTTGGATATACTTAATTTGTCCCATAATCCTTGTTACCTACTATATAGTAGGAAATATCCAATTTTGGATGCAATCAGAGACTGTTGTGTCATTATTTAAATGAGTTTTTATACTGTGGTATTAAAGAGAGATGCATTTCTGAACTACTGCCCCCTGCAGGCCTGGAGGGACCATTGTCAGGCTTTTTCATACTTGATTTCTGTGTTTTTTGGTAAATGTATTATTTCTTCTTTACTCCAGCATTGCGTGATATACTCTGCTGGCTACATTTTAAAAGATGTAAAGCACTTCCTCAGCTAGCTAGGCCATGGGTTAGGCCGGCTAGCTTCTCTGTTTAGCAAAGGCCAGCCATCTGGCCTGGTTAATGTTAAAATAAGCCACCCAAAGCATTTCAAAACCTACCAAAAAAATACCAACAGTGACCACACAATGACACCAAACCCTCTTTTAGCATTTTACATAGTCGTTCAATACTGGCTGTTAAACTTTTATTTGTTTACATTTGACAGCTAACCTTATATTATATTTTGAGATGCCTTGATACTGAGTTATGATAAAGACTGTTTCTAGCTAACTCAACAGTATTTCTATAAACAATGCTGATTTCAAGAGCACTTTTTCAGTGTTTTAAAGGTCCAGTTGTACTGGACAGGGGTAGATGTTCCAACTATGTTGCGATGTTATAAAAACACTGGGGCAATGTTAAATAAATGTTGATATGTTTAAAAAGATGTTGAGATTAGACATTGGGAAAAACTGTTTGGTGCACCTGTTCCTTTACTCTTTTCTTCTTTTTCTCTCTCTTTCCAAACCAGACACTCCATCAAATAAAGATTACATTCCTTGCAGTAAAACTCACTGATAAAACTAAAAAACTTGCCTCTGAGCTGGTTTATCCCGGCTATCATTCACCTTTATAACAGTGGTTCTCAAACCTCCCTGGGGGTGTTTTTACCACTACTTGTTGTTTTATGCTGTTCTTGGCATTTCCTTGTTAGATTTCCCTCTTTACTTATTCCTTCTCGCTCACTTGATCCCGTAATATCTTCCCACATTCCACTTCTGTTGTTACTCTGTTTGTCCATTGACTCGATACGGTTCGCTGCTGGCTCATAATAAGTGCTGGATGACATCACTGGCATTTTAATGGCACAATCACTCCCTTCCCCTCCCGGTTTCGTTCGTTCTGTCTTTCCTTCTTGGTTCATCTCTCTATATATCAGTGTTTGATGTGTTGCCCCTGTCAAGTCCGGGCACTAAATCAAATGGGCACTTTGACAGGCGCCGTAAAAACCCCTCAATACCAAAACCCTGCATGACCCTTCACAGTATAGTCGAAAGAACCGACGGCTGCAGCATTTGAGCGTCTGTTTGTTCTTGAAACAGACTCTGGCGGAGTGTGATAGAGATGTTTTTCAGTCCAATAATATCCACGCCAGCAGGCCACTGACAGGCTGTCAGACACGAAGCTGTTAAGACAGAAGCGCAAGCGCATTTGGACACGCATGCTTTGATTCGAGATACTGCTACGTTATCAGTTTCATAATCATTCATTTTCTTTCGGTTCATTCACCGGGAGATTAAACGGATTCCTTCAATTCAAATATTTATTCACAATCTGTACCCCTCTCCATTGACAGACGCTTCTGCCCAAACCTGTGGCGTTATTAAAACGGTTTCAGCACAATATGACATTATAGTCAAATTTAAATGCAGAAATATTTTCCTATACTCCTCTGAGGCTCTGCATGTGATTGACAGGTCGTATCATACGGTGTATACTTCTCTTTCTCTGAAACTCACCTTCGCTCTGCTAATGGCCGCCTGAGGGGAGAGGGTCCGTCTGGGCTTCATAGATAGCGTAAGTGTGTGTGCCCGTGTTTGTTTTCGCTCGGCTGTTTGTGTGAGAGTTCGCCAGTGAATTGGAGGGTTGGCTGGAGGCGAGAGGTTAGCATTGAGTCTTCGTTTGCGTGTGTATTGTGCGGCCTTCAAATTCTTCTGTTTATTGACCCGTGCATACGCTGAAGCTGGTCTTACATTAATCACAAACTTAAATGTTACTAGGCTCCCTTTCAGCATTTGCACAACTGTCAACACACACACTGCTGTAAAGTTTTATTGATATTCTGACACATACCAGCACTATCTGCTTTTTTATAAACCACATGAACAGATTTCACACCATCTGTGTACCATCAATGCATCATGCACACATATACTAGCACACACAGTTATGTGGAAAAAGTGGTTTATTTTTCAACATACACACACACTTAAGCTCTGATCTAGTGAGGACTCCAGTCTACCACCTAGATAGGCAACATTTTAACTATGATGGAATCACCAAGCGCTTTTTCACTTTCCAGGCCACACAGATAGCAGATATCCACAACTGTTTTCAATAGCATTTTATGTCAACATGTGGCTAAGCCAATTTATACTACAGGGCTGTTGAATGCGTCAATCTGATTGGCTGGTGAACGTTCTAAGGTGTGCAATTTTTTGCAGGGAAACGCACAGTGAATGTAGTTAAAGGCAGATACCATACCATACCTCCAAAGCATCTTTAAAACATAAGGAACCAATGTCATTGCTCTCCACAGGCAAACAAAACCAAATCCTAGTTAATTTAGGCAATATTGAAATCCTAGTCAGGATGCGTCCTGTGAAAATGGCATGTATGGTCACCCTAGGTAATTCACATGCTCTCTCTCTCTAACTCACACACATACACACACACACACACACATAACATAACTGCATTAGTCTGCTATTAACTGTTTAAACCTTCATTACTAAAATGATTTTGGAATTAACAACGGAGGCATTTGATGAGATGCGGAAGAAATAATCCTACTTACAGTAGCGTTTAAGTACAAAAGCCAGACAAATACCTTGAAACATATCATCTGATCGATGTCTTGAGGTGTGGCAACCATAGTATAAGCGGAATAATTCATTCCGGGCCATTAAAGTATTCGAAAAATAATGCACACCCGAGGTGGCGGTTACATCTGTCGTCAATTACTTCTTACATAATCATTCACCCATAGCATAGTATGAACAAATAATGGCCAAAATAGTACATTTTCCAGCACATTCCGGTAATGTTAGTGTTTTGTTCTCATTTGGTTTAAACTGGTCCTGAGCTGGTCATGAGCTTTACACAGGAAGCACAAATAATGGCCAAAAGGATCCTTTCCATGTTCCAAGAACGTTCTGGTGACCATACAATATAGCAGGATAATGTGTTTAATTTAATTGTGCTGGATAAAAGTGTTGAACTGAATTTTTACACTTATTTATAATCAACATAATCACCTTCATGTCAAAGAAAACATGCACTGCTGCATTGAGAATATAGGTGAATTTTAGAATTTAGAACTTAGGCAGCACAACTACCTACATTCCTGTGAGCAGTGCAGCACTGATCATTTAAAAATGCTGTCTCCATTGACAGCTCGATAGGTTTTGGAACAGAGCAATAAAATGTAATCTTCATTATCTTCCTACACAACTGCAAATACACTCACACACATCATCCCTTTGGTGACAGAATGAGATTTGTGATCTTGTCAGGATTATCCATGCTCCGGTTTCTAGGTCAGCATTCCATCAGAACAGACATCCTCCCTAAGAGACACAGGTCACACACATATACACACACACACACAGTCATAAAGATTAGCATCTTCCTCTAGAGACACGCTCTGCGCAGAGACCACAACAGCTTTTAATTATCTTACTTTCTCCCACACACTTATTTCGACAAGTACACACAGTCTCTCACACAAGGGCCCTCGTGATTGTGCCCTCACACACAATACAGACAATAAAGCGTACCAGACTGCTTCCGGAAGTAAAAATCCCATTTAAAGTCTCCACAGAGAAATTGATTTACTGTAAAAAACTTTTCAAGACAGAAACATAGGGAGTGTAGAGAGACTGCTGACATTTTTATGCTTCCGTTCATATGTTTATATATATAGCATGCTCCTGTACAGCTACGTGTCACTGTAATTTGAACTATAAAATCTCTGTGATGAATTCCCAGAGAAGTACTTTGTTATCCAAAATGCAAAAGAGAGGGGGAAGTCAGACAATTTGCAGTTAAATTAAAATTGCATTGCAGTAAGAAGATTACTGAGTATTTGCAGGCTAGCTAAGTCATTTTAACAAATGATAAGTAATGTAAAAGAAAAAAAAGAATTTATAAAGTTCATATAAAGAAAATTAAAATGTGTATGCTAGAAATGAAACCTAAAGATGAATAATAAAATTTAAATTGGCCTATAAATAATAATAATAATTTTAGATTTTATAACTTTATCCCCCAGTTTCACAGACGAAGCTTAAGCTAGTACAAGACTAAATTGCTTGTTTGAGCTGTCTCGGATGAAGATATCTGAAATATCTTAAAACACGTCAGTGTCATTGTTCTGTGTTAAGGTGCACACCTGTAATATTTTCTTATAAGACATTTTTGTAAAAGTTGCTTAAATATCTTAATTTAACTAATGCCTAGTCCTGGCTTAAGCTAAGCCCCATTTGTGAAACCGGGCCTTACTGTACACTAGATAAATCTAATTTATATGTAAAATCTAGAATTATGTACCTCAAAATAATTATGAATGTTTATTTCAATGATACGATCAAGAGGAAGTGACATCATCGCAGTCTTCAAAGGAGACATGTTCGAAACCTGGTAGGCTGTACAAACATTTAATTTATTTTTCATACTTGACCAGATTTATCAACTAAAGTGTTAGTGTATATTGTAAACAGAACAGAAGTGATTTATTTGATCTATTTTAATTCACATTTGATAAATATTGGGCTAGGAGACTTTATGCTACATACATACTTCCCTACTAAAAGGCAAAAAATCAGTATGTATGAAACAAAAAGTACCATAATAACTTGCTACTTTCAGTGAAATTCTGAAGTGCTCGTCCAGATGCTATTATCCCTGTTCGATTACATGACAACATTATGAATGTATTACAGCTGAATTACAGTCCTGCTACAAAATACTATATTTAACATATTTCTTAATGTTCACAATTAATTGTTCGAAAGAAGCATCTATGTTTATGTCACGGATCGCTCCTCTGTGGCCCTCTCCTGCCGCCAGCAGCGGGAACTGCTACTCACGCCAGCCCGGTGCGCCTCGCGCTCCCGGAGAAATACAGCGGGACTCCGGGAAAATGCAAGGGCTT
>JAUYWG010000044.1:7358953-7378607 GCA_034779775.1 Enteromius afrohamiltoni
TTGTATAAAAATAGCAAATATTTATTTTAAAAAAAATATATATATATACATATATATATATATATATATATATATATATATTTATATATAAAAAAAATTAAAAATGAGTATAGTCGCTAATGTTGAGTCTTGCTTCACTGCTCAGTTATCTCATCTGACTGAATTAAACACTTATTCAAGCGAATCTCCTCGACACACTTCACTGCACACAAAAGCACTTTCACCTTTAGCACACGGTGGGAGGCACAGTTTCCCAAACACGACTCTATTTATTTCCGTCTGTAAAGGAGCCCAGGGCAGCTCCCGTAATGATTGTGTTTTTAATTAGTTTGCCGTAAACTATTAAGATGGCACAAAACCCCAAATCCTAATCAGAAGGAACAGAAGCTTAAACTGCCCTCGGTCCATTTGTGCTAATAATGTACACCTTTGGAGAGGCTTGTTGTGGAAATATGGAGAACTTCTGATTCTTTATCTGTCTTTAATTAAAGTTTTTTTTGTGTGTTATTTTTCTTATTCAGATTTCTTGGTAGAGGTTTTACTGGAAGCGGCAGCTAAATGGGGAAAAAATGTTTTTTGTGTTAAGAAACGTCATTTTTACTTCATGTTTCCCAGGAGTTAATTAACCTTTGGGTTTTGACAGATATCAGTGTGTACAACATGTGAACATGCTCATCCCACCAAGTCTTGGTTTGGCTGCAGAAATCTGTGCTTGTCTCCAGGGTACTGTTGGTGGGATCGAAACATTAGGATCATTTTCATGCCGATTCATCGCTGGGATTGGATTAAGGATTTGTCAGCTTGTCATCTTGTCAAAGTAAAGCAGGTTTGATGCAAGAGAGAACATTGATCCTGAGAACAGACAAAACTGGCATTGCGATTATTGTTTGTTTTGGCATTTTATTGCATTTAAAATAACAATGACAATGTGTCAAGCCGTAGTTATACAAGAAAATGCCTGTTGAAACCGTTTCCAAATTCAATGCCTAGATACAGCTGAATGGAATTAAACAGAAGCATTGTTTGATCACAACAGTGCACCTGTCTGGTTTGCAAACCTGTCTACCTGCCCGTCTGCCAGTTTCAATAGGTCCAGCTGCTGTTGATTATGTACACAACCCTTGTCAAAGTGTTCGAATGTTGCTTTCCAAAAGAAACAAGATGAGCGGAGGAACAGAACGAGAGAAGATAATTTAAAAAGTAGACAATTAAAATAGCTCTGACTAAAGTTCTAAGTATGTGATCTCAAGTCTTTACACCAATGTGATATATTCAACAGGCATGTTGAATCAGTTAACTAATTACTCTATGGTAGTGGCTAAAAATGTTGGGTTTCTTCACAAATAAACTTGTGTAACTTGTGAAAAAACGTGTGCTTAATTGTTTTGGATATATACTTGTAGTGTACTTCAAATATCAAAAGTATATATTTTTTAAAAACATGAGTACCCGAGTGCATGCTAATACACAATAAAAGGTACAGTAACTGCAAGTGGTAGGGTTAGGTTTAGGGTTAGTACCTAGTTATTACCTGGTTATTGTAATTACTTCAATAAGTAAGTAGTATGTACATGAGGAACAGGACTGTAAAATAAAGTGCCACCGAGATTTTAATTTAGTGTAAATAGCATTAATCGTCATTTGCACTTAGTGTAAGTGCCATCTATCGCTGCAATTTGCAATTTATATTGAAATGGTATGTCATATTAAATTATGTTTGAATTTCACACATATTATATAACTGTTATATATTTAAGATTGCTTAAATGTACTAAATTGCAACAACTTCAATATAATGAAGCTGCAATTTAGTGCATTTAAAAAAATATGAAATCTAATAGCACACAAACACATTTAAAAACGTTTTTGCCATGTTTACAGATGGACACTTAACAACATACTAAGCGTATTTGATTACCTTTAATCCAAGTGTGCCGTTCAATATTAGATTTCATATTTTTAAATGCACTCATTTATACAGTAAGTTGCAATTTAGTACATTTAAACAACATTAAAAATATAACAGTTATATAATATGTGTGTCTTACCATTTCAATAGAAATTGTCAAAAATAACAATAGATGGCACTTACACTAAGTGCAAATGATGATGAATGCTATTTACACTAAATTAAAATCTTTATTTTACAGTCCTGTTCCTCATGTACATACTATGTACTTATTGTAGTAATTACAATAACCAGGTGCTAACCATGAACCTACCCCTAAACCTAACTCTACCCCATGTAGGTACCTTATATTACCAGTACTTTCTTGGTACACTGTAAGAACATAATAAGTAAAATAAAGTGCAACCAAAATATTATAATTTTTTTTGCGATATGAAGAGTTAAAATGCAAAAGCCATTTTGGTCAAAAGTGAGATAATGATCCTGAGTGCTCTCCACATGTTTTATACATGTCGACCCATTCAGAAGTACCAGTACATACATAGAAACCTATACATAGAAGAAATAAATGCCAATTTTAAAGAAAAACGGGAGACATTCTTAGATTCTTTTGCCACTCTTAACTCTTCATATTTCTAAAAAAATACTATAGATTTGGTGGTACATGCTTTACCATTAATAGCACTGGACTGACATTGACTGTCGTCTTTTGTAATGTTGACTAGCCCAATCACATGTTAGTGGGCGGAGTTAGTGTATATGGCCTCTGCCAACAAGGCAGGCACTTAGTGCAAATAGACCCTCTGTTTAGTTTCCCATAAATGCTGGCCAGTACATTATGCAGTACACTTATGAAATTTGAGATAAAGAGGTAGTTAAATTACACTTAACTGGGTCATAAACACTCAATTTCTGCTATAACGGCATTACTATATATATTTCCATTAATCATTTGGTTGCAATTAACTTTAAGTTTCTGAAAACACTGCATTCAGTTACTCAAGTAAGTTTTATAAAAGTAGCTTATGCTAAAGTGTACTTTTTTACAATGGACCACCCTGAGAAAATTGCATGATTTGACCCAAAGAATTGAAATATATAATACCATATAATACCATGTTAAAGTGTAGTCTTGAGAAACAGTTTTACTGTACTTTTATGCCTATGCCGAGTTTTTTCAAGATAGCCGCTGAGGAAAGTGTTTAAACATTTTCTGTCTTCTCAGGTTAGTTTTAAAGTTAGTTTTTTTCCATCCGTCAGTCTCTGTTCTTTTATATGACATGAACTACTTAGACTTGCTGTCACGGCGGCGTTCAGTCAGGATCATCTCCGTTTAAACATCTTAGAAACACAACAAATAAACACCTACGTGCATAAACCGACAAACATTTCTGACTTTGAAAGTTACCCAGACAGAATTCTGAAGTGAAGTATGCGCGTGTGTTGAACTTGTGTTTGGAACACATAAGGTGATGCTTGAGCACCGTATGGACTTTGTGAAAGCTATGAAGATTTCATTGGACTTTCATCTTCCAGAACAGAGCGAGAGAGAGTGAGAGCGTGTGAGAGTGAGATATGTCATACCTGATCCAGGGCTTGGAGTGGTAAAGATGTTTGTGCATGCAGAGGCTGCTGGTTCTTGAAGATGAAGAGATTGTTCTCTGCTTTCTCCAGATGAGCTGCTCCTCATCTCTCTCGCAGTCTCTCTCCATGTATGACGGAAAACATCGAGATGAAAGGCAGCTGAAGTGTTTGAAAAATGGACTTTGAAATAGAAAAGGTCTTGATTGGCCTGTGTAAGAGATGAGAGAGTGGATGAGAAAAGAAAAGGATGCAAAATGAGAAACAGATGATTAATGCAGGAGATGACCGGACAACACCAGCTGTCCATTAGAAATGGGATGTCGTATAGACTACAGAAATAAACACTTACTGGTACTTTAATCTATGTATTTTAATTTGTGTATGTTTTTTATGTAAAATGTTTTTTTTGTCAGCTTTTTGGTTCAGTTGTTTGTTGTTTGTTTGTTTTACTTAACAATGACAACAACGGGTAATGTTAATACAGTGGGTTCCAAAAGTCTGACCTCAATAGTTAAATATAATGCTTTTTTTATTTTACAAATAGTGGTCAAATTATAATTGCATCCAAAATAATTATATTTGTTTACGTGTGTGTACTGTGTATATTTATTATTTATATATAAATACAGACACATGCGTATGTGTGTGTGTGTGTGTATATATATATATATATAATATATTAATATATTTATGTATTAAATAATTTATATAAATATCTTGATGTGATTAATTTTTGATTTTAAAATCTTATATTATTGTGTTTTCTATATTTACTATACTAAAATATTAAAATATTACTTTTTTGTTGTTGTTGTTTTTTTTAAAGTTTTTTAAGCCCTGCTTTATACAGTATGATATAAAAATGATGTAATATACAAGAAGGTATGGCCTTTGGTTCTGCTGCATCAGCACAGTCAATGTTGTTGTCATGACAATCAACATGTAATAACTTGCTCTTCCTCTGAAATTACTTTCAGTGAACCAATAGCCATATAGCTATTTAGACATTGTTTAGCAAACATACATTTATCCAATCAATGGTCCTAATTTATAAATGAAGTGACACTGTATTTATTTTATCATTGATTGCCCTGAATGAGCAGGCATGCTGAATGTCAGCTGTTCAGTCTCACTTCATTGAGGAAAAAGAAAAATGAATTTTTTTAGCAATATCAAACGTGTTGCCAAGCAGTGTTATAAAGTATGTGTAAATATGTACAAATTTCAAAAGCGCATTCTGTGTCATGTTCATTGTGCACCAAACACTGTAATTATGTAAAATGTAAAAAGGAAGAAAAAAAAACAGTTTTTTGCAAGGTCTCAGGAGAATATGACGATACTGCAGTGCCCTTCTTCAGAGCTGTGAGTGCAGTACACATCTGTTTCTCCAGTCACCTTCATAAGGAACAGAGAAACAACACCACAACACACAACTCCGGGGAAAAAAACACATAATCAGCAATGAAAGTCAGCTTTTGGCTGGAAAGCTTCATCAGATTACAACAGTGAACTTGTTTCAGTTCTGTAAATAGCAATCAAATAACAGAATCAGAATGGCCAAACAAACGCGTCTACTCTTCCACTCTGGTTTTGTCTCACATTAAGGAATTCCAGTTTGCTATGTGCAGTGTTCTTTGCTAATGCTCAAATATCCGGCATGTGCATTGAAGCCAAAGTTAACAGAATGTAAGAAAGGTTATGACAAGAGGCTACAAGGGCAAAGCCTTCTCCCCCCACCGGGTCAGAGGGGATTTAAAAAAAGATTAAAGTAAATAACTCAGATAGCTTTCGCAGTACTGTAGAAATTTGCGGATGAAAGGGCAGCTAATCTTCTAGTGGCCACCTCACCTGACCGAAACAGTCTATCAATGGAATCTGTCATTATTATTATTATTTTTTTAATTCAGTTGCTTTAAGTATTTAGGTTGGAAATTAACTTTTATTTTATTTTTTTAGGTATCAAACTAGTACATTTCATGACAACTGTCTCTAAATATTCAAGTCATATATTTTTACGGAAGTTGTTCAAAGGCAAATCGAATTTTGACTTTTGTGTGCGTGTTTCTTTCCCACTCACCTTTTTACATTACCCTACACTTCTCATACATAATGTTTCCTAAAAGATGTGTAATTCTCAGTTAATTAGATTAATGCTTTTTGCTGTTCATCATGCTTCTGAAGGTCCAGGAATTATCTTCTATGTAGTGGGACTGAGGCTATATTACCGGTAGTCTTTCGTTCTTTGTTTTGTGACCCTAACAGATGTCAATAAAAAAAAAAAAAAAAAAAAAAAAAAAAAAAATATATATATATATATATATATATATATACATTATAATATTTATATGATTTATGTATTTGATGATTTATGTAATATAATTTATATTCATAAAATATTGTTATATGTGTATATTTTTTCAATAATAATGCTAATAGTTTGCATGCTCTCGCCGAATCCATTCTGCTTTTTAATTTAAAAACAAACAAACAAAAATTTCTACAATTCAAATGTGACAAAAACAAACAAACAAAAATCATCCTTTTAAGCTACCTTAAAAATATAATTTGTAGTGGTTGTGTTTATGAATTTGGGGTGATATATAAACCGGCCTTTTCTTTAAGAGATTCAACCAGACAGAACATAAATTTGGCTAAATAAACTAAATGCTGGCATGCATCCTCAGGCAGTGTTGATATTGAAATAGACTTCAAAACGCTCATAGACAAACACGCAGCTCTCATATCTGCCAACCAATGTGGTGCTTTATTGTTTTGTTTAAATTATGCTGCCTTTTTGAGTGCTCTCATATGAACCTTTTGATTATCTTGGAGAGTGACCGTGCAGTGAATGGGTGGTTATTTTTGTCTCTTGGATGCAGGACCGTACCATTACTGCACTAAAGGTACTAGTGACTTCATGAAAAGAGAAGGTCATAAAGTCAAGCAGGGACTCACCACTCACTGACAATTCTCACCACGCAACTGTGACCTCCCTCCACCCGGGGTTGATTTGTGGTCAACTGGAGCACTTTTTAACCCCTTTATGTGTCTGTCCAGAGACTAGGGTGTGTGTTTTCAAGGTCAGGAGGAGTTCAAGCATCCAGACCGCTCTGGTTTTCACAAGCATCTGCTGCTGTTCTTGGCAGCGATACTGCAGCAGTCCTGAAGCCACTTCTGTCTTCGCTTCTGATCAGCCTCGCTGTGCCTGATATCTGCTTTTTCATTTCCTCCCTCTCTTTCCTCACATCTCAAGTGGAGACGCGCTCATCTGTCGGCTGTCGTCTCTTGACGCTGAGCTTCATCATTATTAATCTTTTGTATCTCTAAACCAAACAGTGAGGAATCTGCAAACACGTGTCTTCGGTCTTTTCTTGGATTATTAATTGGCAATATGTAAACATGTCATGGTATGTTTGAGCAGTGTAGCCTCTTTGACTCGTTAAGGTTTATCCTGCAGTTGCGCGGCATCGTGGGTAAATTCATTTGCATGATGATTGAAGTCCCTCATCTGTGATGATACCCGGAACCCTCTCAGGTTTTTTTTTTCCATGCTAGATCCTGCCAGGATTCATTTGGGTAACAGACGCATTTGTGTTTACTCAGAGCTGACAACAAACAGACAAGCACATATGTTTGGAAATTCATGCTACGGAAAACTAGATGCATTATGCATACTATTTGCAATTTGCTACATTCACGTAGGATAATGCCTGAAAAAAAACTGACGTGTGCTAAAGAAAATTATTTTATCATACCATCGTCACTAAATTGCAAATTGACACATGAACATGCATGTTTTGAAACATGCATTTTGGAGATTTCCGTTTTCTACGTTTTAGTACATTCAAACTGTATGGCTTACATAAGATTGCTGCATGGTGAACTGATTTGTTAAAGTAGCTGCAGTAATACTTTAATAGCAATTTGAACAGTTAGTATTTATGGATATGGATTAGCTTACTTTTCGTGTATCACAGCTCTAAGAGAATGAAATCATCCTGCGAAGTATTAAATCTGAAAGTGCATTGTGTATAAAGTAATTTTAAAGAAGAAATTGACTCTGAATCAAATGAGTTGTTATAAAAACAATCCCAAACTGTTTCATGTTGATGTCAGCATGAAACAGTGGTATATTGCCCACTCACTTGTTGGTCTTTTTGCGTTGGTCTGAATGAAAATGCAAATTCAATCTTTGCCACTGGGTTTCGCTTTTGGAGCAGTAAAAATATCTGTTTCCCTGGTAACGCTGTACACAAAGCAGCACTTGGTTCATAAACACTGTTTTATCATATACAGGAATGATGAAATGAAAGTGAGACTGATTGGACCAGTCACTGCAGATTAGCGTCACTCAGCGGAGGGGTTTGAAAAAATGAATCGTTGAGCAAATCCTTTGGAAGTGCTATGAGCCAGAGGCACATAGCACAATTTTCGGCTGTCCCAGACAAAACACTGGCATTGTGAATCAATCGTGGCGAATCAGAAATTGGCACTATTGTTTCATGATGCCAATCATTCATCTGAGACAGCAAAAATCATCCAAAGTGTCTCAGGCTTTAGGTAAAAATAAATGCATCTTTTATTTATCTATTTATTTTTTTACCTTGCATGCACATCTACCTTTTGATGGGGACTCCCAAAACGAGAACCTTTCGTAGCATATAACAATACATAACAGTCGTTCAATTTTTTCAAATTATCAGTATGCTGTAAATACATTTGGTATTCGGCAGAACAGCCATGATGCTGTTTGGAAATGCAGTATACTTGCTTGTTTAATATTGCTAGTGTGATTTTACTTTTATAAAACATTTTAAATAAATCCAACTCTTGTTTATAAAAGGGGACAAAGGGAGGCATTTACCAGTTACTGTACTTCTGCTATCTTGCTGTCTGTTTCTGTTCCAATGATACAAACACTTCCAAAAACAGCGACAACTGAAGTGTTACACTTCTCAGCAAAACACTGCAGTGGTGTTTCACTCCTTAATGATTCTTTGGCAGCCAGCTTTAAGGGATCATCCGGTGCCTATTTTCCAAAAGTTGATAGGATTCTTACGGGGACTTGAATGAAAAGTATACAACATATTTTACCCTCTCAAAATCAGCTCTGTTTTCAGCAAGCCATTCCAGTCCATGTTGCTTTAATTGCTAATGAGCTCTGCTTGCCCCGCCTCTCTCTTCAGTGGATATTTTACAATTCAGCTCTTAAACTGGCTAAGTAGCATTTACTAGAAAAGGTGTTTTGCAAAGATTCATAAAAAAATAACCTTATACTCATTTTTTATGTAGGTGAAGCTGGATCATGAATCAGATCAGGGATTCTCTTTGTAACAGTAATCCTCTGCATCTTCAGCAGCTTAGATGTAGAGAGTAAATTATGACTGCTGTGTTCATTATTACATCCAACAACTGAACACTTAAATCACTCAATCTGAGAAATCTCTTCTTCCCCTATGAATCTTTTCAGTCGCTCACTCATAGAGTCACCTTCTGGCATACCAATGTAACCTGCAGAAATCCCATGAAATCCCACCGGACTGACAACATTTCTGGAATGTGCAAACATTATTAAACAAAGGGATACAAACATTTGCTGAAGTGTCAAATTAGCGTTGCAGTAACTAGCTGCTAAGTCAATAAATCAATAAAAAACTATAAACTATAAATCAATAAAAAACAAAACATTAATAGTCACATGTAATGTGGAAACCATGTGTTAAAGTAAATCATTTTTGTTGTCTAATTGTTTTGTAAAGTTTTCAAATAGTAAGCAGTAAACGACTGTTTCTGACTGTTTCTTTGTTTTCCAGAGTAGGAGACATAAGAATGCCATATATAACTAACAACAGCGAGAAAATTGTATAACAAAAATATTCATAAATTCTTTCAAGTTGCAGTGTAGTTTCATCATGGTTTTGCCCATAAATGTGCTAATGTCATAGAGGTGAATCTCACAAGAGCACATCCAGGTCACATTCATAAATCAAAAGAAAATATCATATGTATCATTTTTAAATAATAGGTAGCATATACTAATATATACGTAGCCTACGGTGTGTGCACTAGCACTTAATGCTGCACCATAATAATCATAGAGAATCCAGCAGCAGGAACAGTTGCAGTATGAAGGATTACAATCTGAGATTAAACACAACATCAGGGACAGCGTGAGGGGGAGAAAATGCCATTTAAATTTGGTCAGTCATTGGTGCATTGGAAAATTAGACACGGTCAGCTCCTGATTCTAATCACCGCCTTAATGAATCAAAGTCCATTTGATGTGCATCTGCACCACTAACACTGCTGGAGCCTGTGGTTCTGGTGAGTGTGTTTGTGGGTGGGATTGTTCACTGTTCTTCAGTAACCTTTGTGTGACCTCTCCGTCTGTCGCTGTCCCTTCTCTCTGCTCCTCTCCTCCTCTGCTCCTCCTATCTAATTACACATCTACTGTACAGTTGTCACGTAGTTCACCCATCTGATGACCTGAATAAAAGCAATTAAATACAGAGCACTCACTCCCATTCCCTCCCTCCTCCGTTCTTGCCTTTCTTTCAGTGCCCTCCTTCTCTGTTTTTGCTGAAATGTTAATAACTTAAACTTGGTGAGAAAAAAGGGCTAATGATGTCGTTTCAGAAATGTCATTATCTGTTCTTACCCCTGGCATTTAATGTATATGTTTAAAATATTCCCCAGCAGGAACGAATGCATGTGATATTCTTACTGTATGAGACAAATATATATATATAGTTGCACTGTAGTTTCATCATCATGAAGTCTGTGTGTGTTTACATATACAAACCTTATATGTGTGTGTTGAATTGTGGTATTAATATGTAATATTACAGCACACACACACACACACAAATAAGAATATTTTCACAGCGCAATGCACCATGCTCCTAAAATAAGTCTAATTTAAAGATATGAGAAATATAAGTTCTTATTTAGCATACTTCATTTGAAATATGTTTTGAAGGTGACCCGAGCAGGTGAGATTTACCCATAAAGGACAGATAATAACTGTAATAGAGTGAGGGACAGTTTTCTTTGCCAGACAGACATCTTGTGTGTGTCTCTCTCCAGTATCCCATTCCTTCGGTCTTGTCTTGAAGCGCAGCAGATGGTTCATTCTTCATGGATATCAGGTCACATGTGCAATATCCCTCCTCCAATAGTCTCTTCTTCCAAAATGACTATTGTAAACCCATTATAACTAAAGAGCCTGCAGTTGGCAGATTAAAGGGGCACCTGCTCGCCCTCCGAGCGCCGCAGCGGGGGGACGCTGAGCCATGCCCTCTGAGCGCACTGTGCCCGGATGGCGGCAGAGAGACAAGGACTTGACCTTCTGCTGAACAATGAGAGAAATTCGTTAGAAAAAAAAAAGACCTGAGAAATAATTATATCGGCTCTCACGGCCAGCCAAAGTGAAAATTGAAAAGATGGTTGAGTTCGTCTCTTGACAAATCCTGTAGAGCGAAAGGAAATCGAGAGAGAAAATTGGCCAAGTTCACATAATAGAGCAGATCTGAGAAGATATTACAGTAGATTTGTTTCAGTTTAGTGTTCTACTTTTCTCATTCGCTAATCACCCTGATGTGTGTGTCCGCAGCGATTTAAATCAGTCCAGAAAGAAAAACGAGGGAACTTTTCCAAATATAACCGCTTAATAAACATATTTTCCCTCTCGTCCTCTGTTTACCTCCCGTGACAGGCAGTCGTCAAGATTACTAATTAAATTGCTACACGACTGAAAGAGAAAGAGCCATTGTGAGGGTGTTATATATCCATCCCACAGAGAAGGCCGTGAAAACATCCTGCTGTAAATGCATTTGACTGAATGCTCTGGATCGATACGATCTCTGCCGTGCTGGAAAATCCTGTAATTGATGAAGTTACACATTGTGAGGTCGGGCGGTGGAGATCAGGCGTTTTTTATCAGCTAACCGGCTCATCGCTCTCAATCAAGCTGCCGCCAGATTTCTCAAATCCCTTTCTGTCCATCCTGCGCAGTCATGGAAGGGCTCTCCAGCAGCACTTGTTGTTTTTTCGCCTGGTTTGTGACAGTACAAATACTCACATACGTACTGTGAAGCGTTAGTCCATGGAGTATTCGTTAGAGCACCTCAACAGCTGGATAAAAGAGCCTGTATGTGCTTTTTGGAGAGTTTTGGGACATTGTAGCTCATAATCTCAAAATGCATCAGATGGAATGTACTAGTAAACTTGTGCAAAAACTGACAAGGCTAGGATACAAAAACCATCTTTGATGTTCTGATTTCTGACTCGCCAGCTGACCTCCACTTGATAATTGGATAACATGTCTTGGCAACAACATCATGTCCATGTGTGGCGAATTGAGTGAGATAGAATTGGGGTGAATTGGCTGTAATAGATGAGCTAGTGTCGTGTCATATAGGCGGTCCGTTTTTTACACTCAGGTTGGGTCCAAAAGCAAAAATAAACAAACTGTAAACACTGCGGCTCCAAGGTTGAATTGTTTTTCTATTCAATGTCTTCTGGCTCAACCAATAGCGTGAGTTCAGTGTGGGGCTACTTTTTTGGTGTGGGGATGAAATATTATTTTGGAAACCTGTTTGGAAATAATCATTAGTGGTGATTAGTGATACCTATGGACCAGGTATTTTTTTGATTGCATAGTGCTTAATTTTTGTTCCTTCTATTTGAATGAAAACACCACTGTTTTTCCATAATCCACTATTTTCTTTTGTCAACTTAGACAAGCTGATACATAGTACACTTAATTGCTCTAGAGCACGCCGCCACTATGTTAGCGTTTAGCCTAGCTCCATTCACTCCTTAGGCTCCAAACAGGGATTAATTTAGTAATCGCCAAACACTTCCACGTTTTCCCTATTTAAAGAGGGTTACATGACTAGCTACATAAGTAAGTATGGTGACACTAAATAAAATGTGGTGATTTTGTAAGCTTCGACCTCAGTGCAGTAATATCATCACTCCTGAAAACTCCCCCTCTCACTTTCGTCAATACAACCAAGGAGTGTTGATATTACTATTATAGGGAGTGGCAACAAGTTTACTATCTTTCTCTCTTCTGCCTAATGTAGTCAGTCTCCCTTTACACAGTATTTTTTTTTTTCCCTCTTTTGTAAGACCAGCAAAGTGGAACAAAAATTATTAGTTGTAGTTTCCTTTCACCACTATAGACATTAACTATGACGACTTACACTTCTAAGAACCCAGAAATGAGAAAAGGATCATTAGCTTTAATATTTTACAACTGCAAAAGTTACTGTTAAACTAAACTGGTGCGATTACTAAATAAATAATTAAACAAATTTAATTTCCCAGCACAATCTATTGTTATCGCTACCTTCTGATATTTATGTTTAATACAGATGGATTGTAAATGTTTTAAAATATGCAAAAACAAAAACATTTTTATTAAATATAAGATCATTTATTTTAGTTTAGCGTTAGTTTTATTACAGTAATGTTATCTTTGTTTTTATTTCTATTTCAGTTAAAGGTATAAATGAAAATTGTTTCTTCAATTATTCACCCTCATGTTGTTCTAAAACTTTATCAGTTGTTTTCTTATATTGAACACAAAAGAAGATAGTTTGAAGAATGCTGGTAATCAAACAGTTGTTGGCCCCCATTCCCTACAATGGAAGTCGAAGTGGGCCAGCAACTCTTTGATATTCCTTCGTATTCAGCATTACAAAAAAGAAACGTATACAGGTTTGAAATTACATGAGGGTGAGGGTAAATGATAACAGAATTGACAGATGACCAAATATTTATTTAATAATTATCATACTGCCCTTAGCATTGTCAACACACTCATACTTTCCTTGGAAAATTTTAAAACTAGCTATTTTGGTGCCGCTAGTGGTACAGAAATTACAACAAATGTGGAACAGCGTTCTAAATTTTCCAGTTCAAATCACACTTCAGCAACTCAACACTTTCTTGATGTTTGGGCTCCGGGTCCTAAGAGACCACACACTGCTGGAGGACTGCAGGCTGCTCACACAGCTCCTGTCGTCGGCTCCTCAGAGCTGAGGACACACGTGATGATCGAAGTAAACCTCTTCTTCCTCTCACAGGCCTCTCAGCTTCACACAGGAACAACTGTGAGGGTGTGTTGAGAGAGGTGACCTAAATTTTTCTGGTGTGATAGAATTAGCTTGTAAACAGAAATTTTCTCTAATTATGTGTGATTATCTCTGAGTCTGGAGCTAGGAATTCTAATGGAGAGCAATCTTTTTGGCATGCGGTTTTAAAAGAAAACAGTTTATATGAATGTCTGTCATAACCTATAATTATGTGGTTAGATAAGGATGAACACCATTTATAAAGTGCCTTCATTTCTTTTCAAGTTCCTTTCTTTATTTGATCGTTTCATTATTGCTTTGTCATGCTGTACTAAGCAAAGATTAAATCAACATTTTCTCTAAATTAAATTTACATTAGAAAAAAGGGAAGTAAAAAGCCAATTGTTTGGCCCTTCCCGAACTTAATGTGTGCTATAATTTGATGACAGGCGCTGTCTTGCTCTAAACTACAAACTCGTCCTTGTTTTAACATGCAGATAAGCCTCACTCGTCTTTCAGGTGCCCTACGTCTACTATCTATTCATTTTTTTGTTTCATTGCTCTATCATTCATCCTTTTATTCTGTTAACCAAGATGGATGATGCACCTGTTTTGACCTTTTTTATCGACTGCTTTACAGACATTGAAGGTCTCTTCTAAATATGTCAGTTTTATCTTTATTTGTGCCTGTGTAACGTTTGGTGCTGTGGTTGAGCTCGCGCTCTCGCTTCCTTGCGCACAGGCAGGACTCAGAGGCAGGAATACAAACTGGCACATTTATTAAACGAGGAAACAAAGGAAATCGCGAAGAGCTACGCAGAGCTCCATAAACAGACAACAACGAAACTTTAACAACTGACAACAGGGGAACCACGGGACACGGTATTTATACAACACATAATCAGACATAAGGGGAAACACCTGGACACAGGAGGCTGGCAGGGACACTAATGAAGGGCGGAGACTCAAACGAGGGAAGACATGAGGAGCACGGAATGAAAACAAAACAGAGCACATAGACAAGGTAAACAAACATAGAAACAAGCGATGGTGTGACAGCCTGATACATCATCTCTTTAGTTTTCTTTTTCTTTCTGTCCTTTTAACTCAATCACTTTTGATTGCTACAGTGTAAAAACTTAATCAATTAATCAATGGCTTAATCAATTTCTACTTGAATGTGTTTTTCTTAGTTGACTTTGCCAGATTGAAACTAGAAAACTGTGTAATAAAAATAAAATGTAATATAATATAATAAATAGGCTACTATACATAAATTTATATTACTTTTTTCATACATATACAGTATCAGTATAGAAATTAACTGCATCATAATGATTGCCAAATTTGTTTTTATTAATTAATTATAATTTGTTTATTTATTTATTTATTTATTTTATTATGCTAATAGAGGCACAGGTGTCACAAGCCGCGCCTCTGTGGCTCTACCCGGAACTCAGCAGCGGGAACCTCCTGAGTATTAGTTCCAACCCGGATTGTTTTTCCCCATGTACCTTGGTTCCTTATGCTCCCAGGAGTTCGGCATTTCTCAGACTATTTAAGGGAAGGCTCCGCGTCAATTCGACGCAAAGTCTTGTTTGCTACTGCTACAATTCTGAGCGTTTATTCCTGCCTGTTATTCTGATCTGACTCTGGACTGTTTATTGTTATTGTGATTCTCGCTGCCTGCCCCGATCTGTTTTGCCTGTCTTTGGATTACAATTTGGCTACCGTGGGCAACCCTACCCGCTTGGCTCTTCCTGAGAAATACAATGGAGCTCCAGGTAAATGTGAAGGCTTTCTACTCCAATGTGAGATATATATGAATCAACAACCCAGCTGTTTTTCTACGGATGATTTTAAAGTGTCTCATTGCCTCACTGCTCTCTGGGAAAGCTCTTGACTGGGTAACAGCGTTCTGGAGAGGCCGCCGAATGGCGTTTCCATCCTCTCATGCATTCAATCGACAGTTCAGGGAGGTGTTTGATCACACCGCGGATGGTAAAGACGCTAAAGATTAACTTTTGAGTTTAAGTTTTTTTACTTTTTGAGTTCCACCGCCGCCGAGTACACACTAATGTTTCGCACCCTCACGGCCCAGACTGGCTGGGATAGTGATCCTTTAAAGTCCATCACCGCGGTCTCTGTGAGGATCTTCAAGCTGAACTCGGCAGCCACGATGAGGACAAAACCTTGGAGGAATTCATGTATTTAACCATCTGCAAAGAACATCTGATCCGCTCTAGAAAGCAACGGCAGGCCCTTCCTCCTCTTACTCGATTCAGTGTAAGCCAGGTTGAGCCTATGCAAATTGGAGCCACTCATCTCACTCAGGAGGAGAAAAACTGCAGGAGAGAACTTCACTTGGCAGGCCACATTATTGCCAACTGTCCCACGCATCCACCACGCTCCAGGCCTACCCGGGTGAGTGCTACCTCTCTTTCCTCTGCCATTGATGCTTTGGCAAATGGCAAATTGATGCTTGTCTAGAGTTTCAGACCAGAAAATTCTGACTAGAGCCTTCATTGACTCAGGGGCAGCTGGAAACTTTATAGATCAGTAATTTGCTTCTAAACACACATCGCACCTCGGAACTCACCTTGATCACCAGCTTTCCGGCAGGGATTGTGGGTGGGGTTAGTGAATAATCAGCGCTCTCTCCACCTTCAATACCACGACTGAGGTGAGACCCTTGAGCAAGGCACCGTTCCCCCAACTGCTCCCCGGGTGCCGCAGCAATGGCTGCCCACTGCTCCCCGGGTGTGTGTTCACGGTGTGTGTGTGCATGGTTGATCACTTCTCACTGCTGTGTGTGTGGATGGATGGGTTAAATGCAGAGCACCAATTCCTAGTATGGGAAACCATACCTGGCCACTTCACGTCCTTTCTGTCCTTTCTTTCTTTCCTTTCTGTCACCCTTCCAGCACCTTATCACGATCTGCTTAAAGCCTTCAGTAAAAAGGAAGCCACACAACTCCCACCACATCGCTCCACTGACTGTGCTTTCGACCTCCTGCCTGGAACAACACCTCCACAAGGCAGAGTGTTTCCCTTGTCACAGCCCGAGACGGAGAGCATGAAACAATACATCAAGGAGGAACTGGCAAAAGGCTTTATACACCCATCTAAATCCCCAGCATCAGCGGGCTTCTTCTTTGTTAAAAAGAAGGATGGAGGACTCAGACCCTGTATCGATTACCGAGCTTTGAACAACATCACTGTGAAATTCAAGTATCCCCTGCCTTGTACATGAGGGTACCTGCAGCCCTTGAACAACTCCGCTCCGCTCTCTACTTTACTAAACTGGACCTCCGAAGTGCATACAATCTCATCCGCATTCGAGTGGGAGATGAATGGAAGACAGCCTTCTCAACCACCAATGGGCACTATGAATATCTTGTTATGCCCTTCAGATTATCGAACAGTCCATCTGTATTTCAGGCCCTTGTGAATGAGATTTTCAGAAGCATGCTCAACCGGTTTGTCATTGTGTACATAGATTATATTCTGATCTACTCGGAGGACCTCAAAACTCACATTCAAGGAACTAAACACCTACCCTGGAGTCCCGACAGCGAACAGGCCTTTGAAGAACTCAAGCTCCGATTTACCACAGCCCCCATTCTCCAACACCCTGATCCAGAAAGACAGTTTGTTGTTGAGGTAGATGCCTCTAACACAGGTATTGGTGCCATCCTCACACCAGGGCGAACCCTCCAAGCTCTTCCCATGTGCTTTCTACTCCCACAAACTGACTCAGGCAGAGAAGAACTACGATGTGGGGGACCGTGAACTCTTGGTGCTTAAAGCAGCATTGGAGGAATGGCAGCACTGGCTGGAGGGAGCCAAAGAGGCTGTCTTAGTTCTCACCGACCACCGCAACCTGGAGTACATTCGTACGACCAAAAGACTGAATTCTAGACAGGCTCGATGGTCTTTATTCTTCTCACGTTTCGACTTCCAGATCAACTACAGACCAGGCTCAAAGAACACCAAAGCCGATGCTCTCTCTCGTCAGTTCGATAAACCCTCTCAGAACCTCAATCAGAAACCATCCTTCCCTCCTCCATCATAGTCGCTCCTGTTCAATGGGACATCATGAGGGAAATTACCGAGGCCCAGTCCAACAATCCAATGACAGTCCAATCACCTCTAACCGTTTCTGGTGGCCCTCTCTACTCCCAGACATCACTAACTTCATCAAAGCCTGTGCTGTGTGCAAGACCTCCAAGTCCTCTCATCAACGTCCAGCCGGTCTACTTCAGCTCTCAACTGTTCCTCAACGCCCCTGGTCACACATCACTGTGGACTTAGTTACTGACTTAGGTCCCTCCAACAGAGGCTGAATCAAGAGTTGATAGGTTTCTTATGCTCATATTGTTCCAACAATCAAAATGACTGGAGCAAGTTTCTACTATCGGCTGAGTATGCACAGAACTCGCTAAGGAAACCATCTACCCAAATGACTCCATTCCAATGCGTCCTAGGATTCCAACCTCCCCTATTCCCCTGGTCTGGAGAACCATCTGACTTACCTTCTGTAGATCACTGGTTGCAGCGCAGCGAAGAGACATAGAATGCCGCTCATGTATATCTGCAAAGTGCCATACGCAGAGTCACGGCCCAAGCCAACTGCCATTGTCGCCCGAATCCACCCTATGAACTAGGACAATGGGTCTGGCTCTCCTCCCGAGCCCTTGGGCTGCACCTGCCATGCAAAAAAATTAAGTTCAAGGTACGTGGGTCCTTTTAAAATCATGAGACAAATTACACCGTATCTTATCGTTTAGACGTACCTGCCGAATACCGTATCTCACCTACCTTTCATGTTTCCCTGCTCAAGCCCACTGCTGAACCCGAAGGGGAGAGGGACCAGGACGAGGTTGCGGCACTCAACATCCCTCCCCTAAACATGGACCAGGAGGACATCTATCAGGTCCACGCTACTGCTATAATTCTGAGCGTTTATTCCTGCCTGTTATTCTGATCTGACTCTGGACTTTTTATTGTTGTTTTATTGTGATTCTCGCAGCCTGTCCCGATCTGTTTTGCCTGTCTTTGGATTACGATTTTGCTCTGAAATATCTGATTACCGTGTACCAACTTCTACCTGCCTGACGATTCTATATAAAAGCTGCAAATGGATTTATCACAACAGGAGTCATGAAGCTTTAGCACAGCTATGGAACATATAATATTATTTTATATTATTTTATACTTCTCTTGATTCATTGCCCCGCTCCTCAGTTGCTGTTTCCTTGTTTTGACATTTAAATAAACCTTTGTTACTTTATCTTCATCCCGACTCCAGTGTGTAGTGTCCGAGCGTTACACATATTACATAATACTGTATTATACAAAAAACTGAATGGCAGATTATTTCGAATATTTTACTTTTTATAGTCTTTACATTTTTATGGTGATACAGGTTTACAGGAAGCTTGCCAAGAGTGTTTGCGTGTATATATATGTGTGTGTGTGTATGTAATTCTAATTGTAATTCTAGTTTATTTTTTATTATGCAAGAAAAAACTAACCACTATGTGAAATAAAATATTATTCTATTCTACAATTACAATTCTATTCTAGAATTAAATTAGATTTTAAGTGTATTTGGAATCAGAATGTTGACATTTTTCTGAAAATGTAATAATAGTTTTTAAATTTTAATAATAGTTTATAATAGATATTTTTACTATGGGAGAAGATATAAGTTGCTAAGTGATTTATTATTATTATCATTATTATTATTATTATTACTATTGGTTTATTGTATGTCTGCAGCAATATGTAGTCCACACAAGTCCAAAATATTCCTCTTGAGGACAATAAAGTATACTACTACTACTGCAAGAATCATTAAACTAACATAGTTAGTTTATAATGATATATCATAATATAATATAATGTAATATTATATTATATTATATATAGTTGTGTATTCATTGGTTTAGATGTTATAACATTATGGCCATTTTAAGGTTAAATATAACCTAATCTATCTCATATATACATATACATATATATATATATATATATGTATATATATATATATATTTTTTGTTTTGTTTTGTTTTGT
>JAUYWG010000044.1:7401596-7414565 GCA_034779775.1 Enteromius afrohamiltoni
CGACTGTTTTCATTTGAAAAAAGAAAGTCATATAAATCTATGATGGCTCAAATCAACTATGAACTATTTATTTTAATTCATGATGGACAGAAGTAGCAACAGATCTTTTCTTCTATATTGCAAAGTACATTAAAGTGAAACAGATTATTGGGAGAAAAAATCTAGGGTGGAAGCTTGGTTCAGTTCATTTTTTGTTGATTGGATGAAGCCAGATGTGAATGGAATGTCGTTGGGGTTGGAAAGGGGTGGGGTTTAAGTGGACTAAATGCAAGTCCAGCATGCATCACTTACATCAAAGAGAAAATTCAACTTTAATCAGCTTCCAACAAAAAACCTTAATGAAGCACATATTAATTATTAAATAATCACATGTATGCAGTAAATGTGTTTCCATTGTAGTTTGTGCAAATGTTTTCTTGCATAGGGAAAAACCTTGTGAGCATACATGTTGTGGAAAATGTGCATTAAATATATGGGTTAAAACATGCCTTTTGTTAAGATCTTTTCTGAAATTCTAGAGAAGGTGCATGTGACATTTCTAGGCAAATACCTCCATGTGTTCTCCATTTAATGTCTTTGCTGTTTATGAGTAACAAGAGCTCTCAACATAATAGATGGGCTATGGCTGTGTGTGTGTGTGTGTGTGAGAGAGAGCGAGAGAGAGAGGGAAAAGAAACATACAAATTCCTGCCATCTATTATACCTGTGCATGTAGCAAATGTGTCAAAGTTCAAGCGCGTGTGTTCAACTATGTGTTAAATGCGCTATTATGAGATGCATATAAGAGGTGAAAGCCTTTAACAAACACAAAGAGCCTGCAGCTGCTCTGTCCTGATCTGAACCAGAACACACAAATGAAGATTTACTCAGTATTAGAGCTGAGCTATTCATGGATTAAAAAGGGCACAAGTGCCCTCCTATAACCTCACACACTCTCACACACTTGTAACACTTCTTCCTATGATATAGGACAGTTGGTGTGGGTGGGGTGGAGCGTGGGGGGCAGAGATAAGACGAACCAGAGCCTGTGGATTGCTGCAGATGCTTGGGGTTGAATTTGTTCCAGAGTTGCACGTTTGATCTGTTGCCTCAGTCAAATCTAGAGGAAGCGTCAGTCAGGTGCTAGAAAATCTTCAAAGGTGTGTGGGCGCCATGAAGATCACAATGAGATTTATTTCTTTCACAGTTAAGGATACTGTGTTGTGTTATGCAGCACATTACACAAGGAAGCCACAAATATGCTATAGAGTTGGCATACTTGTGGCTACCATGGAGCCATGTTGTCTTTTCTCTCAGGAAACTGATATTGACCATCATTTACAAGAGCACATCCTGAAGATTTCCTTTCTGCTGTCCCCTCCCTCATTTGATTTCCGTCTGTCTGTATGTCTGTAACTTCCTGTGCAACGACTTTTGCTATTGCTTAGACTAAAGGTTTGTCAGATCCTTAACCCTAAGTGTTGTAATTAAACAAGTAACATGTCGAGCATCTTTTGATAGGGACTTGAATGATACTGTACCTGTTGGACTATTACAGTGGATGGAAAATCCCATAGATTTACACTGAATCTACTGTTCTTTTTTAAATATCACAAAGGCATTACTCTTATCATGTGGCATTATGAAAGAATGCTTTATTCATTCTTGTTATATCTTTTCTCTCTTTTTTCATTCAGAAAAGCTCAAATTGAAAGTGAGGGAAAGTGTAGTGATCTCTGTTGAGATCTGCAGTGGAGGGATTCTCAGACTCATCAGTGCGGTGAGTATTCACAGGACGCTTTCTTCTCTCCAGAACAAGGTACATCACGAGTGAACAGCTACAGTAATTGCTTTTGTATGTGCATGTCTCACCCTCAGGCTGAATGTATCACATAGCAGAGCAGTATTCTGGACGTAACTCGTGGGACTCCTTCCCCTCTTCTGGGCCAAATCGAGCACCATGGCCCCCAGGCAGCAACCGGCACTGGGCCCCTCCATCCAGGTCATCCTCCATTCTCCACAGACAGTATCTGTTAATTGAACACTGTTTTGTAGTGTATATCTTACAGTTTTTAGATTATCGGTTCTTCTGTTTTCAGGTGCAGTGGAGGGAATTATCAATCCCAAAACTACACAACAGGAAGAAGTTACCCAAGTAAAGCTTATAACAACAGGTTAGTCTTTTTTCTTCTCTAATAATACTGAAATACATTTTGCACAATCCCACTGGTAATGGTCAACACAGTAACTTTTTTATTAAAACTGAAAAAACCAGTGTATCATCAACTTTAGTTTGCTGCTTATTAATAGTTATTGCCGTAGTTGTTAAGTTTAGGTATTGGATAAGATTAGGGATGTAGAATAGGGTCATGTAGCATAAGGCATAAATATGTGCTTAATTAGCACTAATAAATGCCTAATATTCTAATAATATGCATGCTAATAAGCAACTAATAGGTGTAACTGCAAAATAAAGTGTTACTACAATATCACATAAGTAAATGTGCAATATGGCTGCATATTTCTATTCATGCTGCTAGTGTATTACTACTATCATGCCATCCAAGTGTTTTAATGTACATTTTCAACGTACTGTGATTTGACACGCTCAATCTTGCATGCTATATGATGCGGGTAATATGCAAATTTGCCATGTTAACACAGCTGTGTGACATTAATGCATAGTATTCCTCTTTATTTACAAACAGACCTCCAGGTTTCAGCAGGGACAGGCCCCACACACACCCCAGAGACAGAGGCATCGGAAAAGAGCAAAAGGTCCCGAGGGGCTGTGGACCAACACAGAGCCAGCACCACAATCCAGAACGCCCCACCCTAAACTACAGCTCAGGGTGTGGAGGACACCTCTCTAGCAGCAACAATCACAGCAGCCAGCCACACAGGGTGAGGGCATCTAAATGTCTAGAGTTGAAAGATGAGAAAAAGAACTCTTAATTTCCTGACTGGCTTGATGCTATTTCCTGTTTCAGTATGGGGGTCCACATCAACAGCAGCGTTCCACCGGGCGCCCTCCACAGACCCAGGGAGAGAAATGGACACAATCGACTCAGTCCAGGACATTCCAAGGGCCCTCTCTCAAACGTCCACCACCTCACAATATGTCACCACCACACCGGGATCCATCCCCTTCACGAGACGACTGTCCCAGCAAGAGAAGCAGGAGCATCAGTTCACATCAGGTCAGTAATGTTCCTTAAACTGAATGTGCAAGGATAACTACTATTTTTACATTTTTTTGTTTATTTTTGGTTATATATCAATTCAAAAGTTTTGGATATAAAGAGGCAGTAGGCGTTAAGCACCATCTGCTGGTCAGAATGAGAACATGTTTAAGTGATAATGCATTACTCTTGATCAATTCTGCAGACTTTTCACACAAGAGAGAAATATTTTATCAACCGTCCACCCCCATCACATCCACCTCGGCCATGGAGCCCAGCATACAAAAGCTCAATGCCCTGGAGCCTGTCTGAGAAGAGGTCCTCGCCCTCTCGCTTTCAGGTAGACCAGTGGTCTCAGCTGTATTTTTTGTGCAATTGATTTTCTATATATTTCTATATATATTCCTTCTGGAAGGAAGGTTTAAAACTCTATACACTTTATAATTTCAATACACATTAAGATGCCTAATCAAATACTTGCTTTAAATGTGTATTTTACAATTATATACTTTTATTGATCTAACCATACCTCTTTCACTTATTTAAAAGGAGTCCAGTCATTCAGTAATGAGAGATCACAGACCATATTCCATCCCATCACCACCCACTAACAGTGCCCCAAGCCAGGGCCTCCATAGCAGGAAACCCACCAAACAGGGGCAACCCCATCATCCGATCAGAGATCATCCAGGCACCCATCCCCGTGGGGCCAAAGGGGGCTGGGATTGCCCATCACCAGCAAACCTCACCAGTGTGCCTTACAGTCAGCAGCACCAGCTCCCTCCACCACAGAGGCACACCGGCCCCTTCAGCAGCCCAGCCACCTCAGTACCTCAGCCCAGACTCAACACAGCACAGCCTGGTTGGAAAACACAGAGCCGCTCGGGAAAACATGGCAGCAGTGTGAGTAAATGGGAAGAATTTTCATTTTTGGGTCAACTATTCTTTTCAATATTATGCCCAATGTTGATCACATTGAGCCCAAAAAACTAGTCTCAGCCTCAGACTGAATGCACACCCACAGACTGTATAAGTGGGGTTTTTTTTGGCCAGAATAAGCTCCAAGACTATCAGTGGTCAAATGTCTGGCAATGCAAACCTATCAATTAAATATCAAGTCTATTTAAATTATCAGTAAAAGCCAAAAAGATAGCATTTTAAAGAGCAATTGACCCTTTGCAAAGACATGGTACATGAACTGATAATCTCTTTCTCTTCATTAGTTGTAGCATGAAATAAGCATTAAAGGGTAAATTCATCCCAAAATGACAATTCTGTCATTAATTTCTCACCCCTCATGTCATTCCAAACCCGTAAATACCTTAGTTTATCTTCGGAACACAAATTAAGATATTTTTGATGAAATCAAACAGCATAAACAGCAATACAACTGAAATGTCCTCATGTCTAGAAATTTAACGTTAGTAAATGCATTGGTAAAACAGTCCATGTGACATCAGTGGTTCAACTTCAGTTTTGCGATGTATATCAGGAGAGAAGAATGGTGTATTACGTTATTTTTGTTTTCTCCATGCAAAAAAGGATTCTCGTAGCATCGCAAAACTGTTGAGCCACTGATGAGCTGCTCTTTTGTGTTAGTATAGACTTTTGAAATGTCTAACCATTTGATTCTCTACAGGAGATGGGGCGTACCACCTCTGTCCTGGAATCCAAAGAGTCTGTGGGTGGGGATAGAAACAGGCCAATTGCATCTAAGCATCTTAGTCGCCAACGGAGTCCCATCCAACCATACAGCAGTGCAGAGGGTAGAGTCACAGATTGTTCAGAATGGAGGAGCCCAGAGAATGGATTAAAGAAATACAATCAGAAAGACTCTGACTCCCTTTTTGAACCCAGCACTCAAACCTCAGAAAGAGGTCAGAGGACACAGAAGTCAGAAATGAAGAAGAGCAGGCACTCTAAACACCAGAGTGGGTTTAAATCCACACACAAGAGCTCCCTCAGCAAGCTGGACACTGAACTATTGAAACACATTCAGGCCAAGAGGAGGCACAAGGAGCGTTTGAGGAGGAAGGAGAAAAAGAAGGAAGGAGAGCTGTTAGACACAAGAGAAGAAATGGAGAAAAAAATGGAGGACAGGAAAAAGAAAAAGATGAGGGATGGAAGAAAAGGACATGATAAGAAAAACGTACATCAAAATGTCAGAAAGTTGGGACAGATGACAAGAGCAAAGGAGCAGGGGAAAAAAGGAATGCTTGAAGACAGGAAGAGTCGAATGCCGAAGTCAGCAACTCCCATTTTAGGAACACTGTATGCCAGTGATTCTGAACCTCTGCTGGATGACCTACTGTCTGAGCCACCTCATCTCAATCACAGAGAGGAAGAGAACTCTCGACATACCTCAGGGTTCATCCCACCTTCTATATCTCCACTTGTCAGTAATAACCATTGTTTGCCATGCCAATCAACCCATGAAACCAATACTAAAGCCTTAGAGGTTGACAACCCATCGGAATCTTCTGAACCTGACCATGTAGACACTAGTGATGATGACAGTGTAGAAGCCCATGATGTTGGCAGATCCAAACTTACTCTTACTGATAAGCAGAAGGTTTGTGAAGAAGAACCCATTAGAAGCAAGGAGGTTGTTATAGGGTTACATAGTGCCCCAGACCTCCTTCCAGCTCACTGCACCTATAGTGAGGAACTTCTAAGGCTGGACCAACCAACAAGCCCACCTGTACTGAGTTGGCAAGGCTCTCCAGTGTCAGACTTAGGTGATGATGATGAGGAAGGGAAAGAGGGAGATATGATTAGAGTTCTGAGGAGACCCGTGCTACAACCGAGTCCAACACACTCATCTCCACTAAGAGACCCAGTGGAGATCAACACTGGAGTCGACTACTGCCACAGTGATCTGGCCAAGTTGTACGGCCTTTCTGAGTCCTCTAAAGCAATGGACACTGAGGAAGAGGATGAAGAAAAGAGAGAAGAGCAGAAATATAGTAGTCCTGATGCATCAAGCAGCTGTGAGCCCAACAAACCACACTTGCACCAAATGGACACATTCGAATCATCAACCTCAACCATGAGCAGCCATAGATACACTTATAGGGGTGGGCCTTTTGGTCGGCCACCCCCTGGTGCTTTAGTTGGGCTGAAATACTCATCATCTTTGTCCTTGGGTCCTGAGATACCCACTCCAGACCAGCATAGTCCACCTGCCACATCTCCAACTATGGAAATCCCAGATCAGGTCGAACCACCACTGATCGAGCCTGCAGAAAAGGACAAAGAGAGTGAAACAGAGAATGAAAGAATGGAAACCAATGCAATAGAGGATGAAAATGAAGAAGAAAAGGATGAGACTGAGGTACAGAAGATGGATAAACATGTTGACATCAAAGAAGCTGAATCAGCTAAGGACACAACCTGCATTTCACTGGAGGAGAAGGAGCCTCTATTGTCTCCTGCCACCCTGCAGGCTAAACTAGTACAAAGCTGCGAGCTACTGCTCAACCAAAACTCCAGCCCTGTGTCAAAGGCAATGAAAGTCAGTGGGTCCACGTCTACTGAGAAAGAAAAGGAACAAGACAGGACCCGTCAGAAAGATCAAGTGAGGTCTCCAAGAAAAGCTGGTAAAAGCATAAAAGGAGAAGATTCCGCAAAGAGTAATGGAGGAGAGAACGAAAAGGACATGGGGAAGGATGAGAGAGAGACAAAGGATTTGTCCTCTGAAGGTTTAGATGAGCACTTGGTGGAAATCAATAATAAACAGGTTGTCCCAGGAAATCAGAACTTTGACTTGAAAGATGGAGAAACAGAATCTAATGAAGTTGAGAGAGAAAAAGAGACAGATGTTAAAAAAGAGAACATGAAAGAAGACATATTAAAAGCTGACACATCTGCGACAACATCATCTACATCTGCCACAACCAACTCACAAACCTCTGTTACTGTGACACCCTCCAGAAGACATCTGCTGCTGGAACGAGTCAATCTCCTTAATTTGCAAGAGTTGTCTAAAATTCCCTTAAAAGAACTAAAGATCTGTTTGGTTAAGGTTGAGTGCGGAGGTCGACAGACTTTCATTGCCTCAGAGATCGAGCAGAAGACCATGCCACTAAATGCCATCAACATCAGAAATAAAGCAGATGAGGTCATTCGAGCATGCAAGTAAGTTGACATCAAACTTTAGACTTCAGATTCTGATGCACTTAAAGGATTAGTTCACTCAAGAATTTACATTTCCTAATTATTTAATCACCCCCATGTCACCCCCACCTCCAAGATGTCCATGTCTTTCTGTCTTCAGTCAAAAATACATTTTAGTTTCTGAAGAAAACATTCCAGGATTTTTCTCCATATAGTTGGCTTCTACAGGAAACAGTACTGTATGTTGAAGATCCAAATTGCAGTTTCAGTGCAGATTCAAAGGGCTCCCAGAGGAATAAGGGTCTTATCTAGTAAAATGATTGATCATTTTCTAAAAAAAATAAAACATAAATGAAATATGTGTACACATTTAAACCACAAATGCTCATCATTGCTTGATTAGGATAAATGGCTATAAAGCTAAAGGCTAGATTCCATTAACTAATACTGAAGGCACCCAAACCATATCTAAAGAACATCATTGGGGTTGTTTTTTTTCTTTGGGCCAGTAATCAACCACCTGACAACCACCCAGGACCTCTTAGCAATGCACCACCCTTCACATATTCACAGCACCCCAGTATCATGTCTTTAATACTCTAAGCTTATTACTTTGATGAAGAATATGAATCGTTTTCTTATTACATTTTTTTGTTCTTTCTTTTTTTTTCCTATAACAGAGGGGCAAACATCACAAACAAGTTTCGAGAGTCATACCTGCTTCCAGAGTTTTCAGTGAAACCTGACCTGTCCACCAATATTACTATTCCCAGAGAGAAACTGAACCCTCCGACACCAAGCATTTATGTGAGTTGAGGCCAATCAGTTCACAAGGCTCAAGGTTTATTAAAGTACACTGAGAAAATGCTTTTCTTTTGACTATTTTTTTCTGAAAACAAAAAAAATTTACTTGTCTAGAAAATCGTTATTGATTTAAGAATTTCTGATATTTTGGCTTATTTTGAAATAAGACAGAAAATCTATGTAAGAAAATAATTTTTTGTGTTGCACTGTAATTTGTTAATTATATGCTTGGTAAGACATTAGTCTGTATCAGGGGTGGCGAACGTTGGTCCTGGAGAGCCGCAGCCATGCAGAGTTTAGCTTCAACCCTAATCACACCTGAACAAGCTAATCAAGATCTGAACGGTTACTTGGAAGCTACAGACATGTGAGTTTTAATTAGGGTAGGAGCTGAACTCTCCAGGACCGGAGTTCGCCACCCCTGGTCTATACGGTAACATTAGAGGTTGTTGTAACGATAAATAATAAACGTCGTAGCAAACAAAGTCCGAAGTTCTCGTCTGAAATTTTCACGTAAAAAAAAAATACAAGCTCAGGTTGTGACAGTCATGTTTACACAATGCCTCCAAAACTTTCATTTGTCATAAAAAAATCGAGCCACATCATCTTTAATAAGCATTTGTTAAAGAAAATGTGAGAAAAAGCATGGAAAATGATGGACTTAGTGCTCAAGGACCTTAACCATTTAAGCTGCCTGTTTGATTGTGTAACAGTCTGTCATTCTGACTTTGTGTTTTTATGTTTTTGTATTTTTAGCTAGAGAGCAAAAGAGATGCTTTTTCTCCAGTGCTGCTGCAGTTCTGCACAGATTCTAAAAATGCTGTTACTGTCATCAGAGGACTCGCTGGATCCCTCCGTCTCAGTAAGAAAATACAACATCACAAACATGCTACGTCTTCCTCCAAATTTTTCTCTGTCCACACTGAAAACATTAAAATAATTATACTGCAGACACAAAAGTTTGGTGAGATATAAGAAACATAAAAATATATATACGATTAGTTTATCAGCAGAACATTCTATCACTTGCTGGTGGGATTTCTCTTGCTACTATATCTGTCACATGACCAAACATGTCATTGTTTTCAGTCTTCGCAGGACAGAAACATTGTTTCAGAATATACAGAAATCAGAAACCTAAAGAAAACAATTGTTTTTAAATGTTTCAGTATTATTGTTAATGTAGCCTGTTACATTCTTGTCTTTCTGCTAGATCTGGGTCTGTTCTCCACCAAATCCCTGGTGGAGGCCAATTCTGAGCATGCAGTGGAGGTGAGGACTCAGGTGCAGCAGCCAGCCGATGAGAACTGGAACCATTCAGGATCCGCCCAGACCTGGCCCTGCGAAAGCAGCAGATCTCACACCACCATCGCTAAATATGCACAGTACCAAGCATCCAGTTTCCAGGAGAGCTTACAGGTAGACATCGTTACCATGAGCACCTATCCGAAAACAACACCATCTCACACTCAACTGGAGTCACATCTCCGGTCTTAACAGGAAACTCTTTGGTGACAGCATAACAGTCTGCCTCACCCAGTAAAGTCATATATAATGAAATGACAAATGAGTACGTGAAATATCCCTTCTCCTCCTTCTCAGGGGAAGGGTATTGCAGTTTGATGGTGCTGAGGGTCCAGGCAATCGCCTGGAAGTGCTAGGTACACAGAGACATATACAAAATCTCAAAATGAAATTTGAGATTCAAGTGAAAGTTATCTATATTTTTAGGAAGAGAAAGACAGTGAAGATGAGGATGAAGAAGATAAATCAGGGGAAACAAATGTGACAAAATCCAACTCCCAAGGAAACACTGCAACTTCTTCCCCCACATCCAGGTAAGTCAAATTCCCCCAAGTCAAAAATAACATTTACTGGTTAAATTATCATTTAAAAACAAATATACGTTACTATTACCAGGACCAGATTGAACTTTATTACTTTTTGAAATGGCTTCTTTTTTAACAGCTCAGATCAAAAAGCCATTGGAAAAATCATTAAATTTGGAACCAACATCGATTTGTCAGACCCAAAACGGTGAGAAATGTTTTTTTTTTAAATCACTGTGACATTAGTTGACATTCAGCCATTAAATAATGTTGGACAGAAAGAGGATGCACTGTAGCATTAGCACTTGCAGTTGTGTGAGTAAAGGACTGTGGGTTATTGTCTTCAGGTGGAAGCTGCAGCTGCAGGAGCTGTTGAAGTTGCCCGCGTTCATGCGTGTTTCTTCCAGCGCGAACATGCTGAGTCACGTCGGGCACACTATACTGGGTATGAACACTGTCCAGCTTTATATGAAGGTCCCTGGCAGCCGCACACCAGGTCAGTGCGCACACACACACACACTCTCTCACACACAAGGTACAGATCTGTGAGATTTGTATGTTTGTATAATCGCTTACCCTTAGAGAAGACATTCTGTAGGTGCTTTCCTTGTGGAGGTTTTTGTTTAATCAGATTTACTATTTTTGGAAGTTTGGTCTCCTTTACAAACACTCTTAAACAGTTTGTTTTTATAATTTTTTAATCATTACGTAAAATTGAATCTGTGATATTTGGGAAATATGACCTACATATGTTTAAAATAAAACAAAACAATATATGGTCACAAACAAAAAGTCTGACATCCTCTCTTGAGAACATCATGGAAAAACATGTATTTATTTATTTATTTATTATATTATATAATTTTTTGTATGCAAATTATTATTATTTTTTTTTAACCTAGATATTTTACAAAACACATGGAATGATTCTTCTTATTTTCTTCTTTAGTTACTTATATTTGTTTTCAAAATAGGCTTTCGTAATGCTAAAATATTTTTTTATAAATTATAATTTTTTTGTGAAATGTGACCTGGACATCTAAAAAATTAAATATAAAACAGAATATATATGATATGGTAGTTTTCGTATTATTTTTATTATTATTTATTTATTTCTTGGTTGCTAAATTAATTAAAATATATATGTGTATATATATATATATATATATATATATATACCTATATTTTGTAATTGTAATGTGTGTTTCATTTTCAAATAAAATTTGTGAAATGTTACCATGTTTGAAAACAAATCTAAAATAGCATTATCAGATGTTACTTTATTTTTATTTAATCCAAAATAAGCGTTTTTTAGTAGTACATAGAATTTGTTAAACATGTAAAAACTCAAAGTCTGATTTACTCTCTCTTTAGGACATCAGGAAAATAATAACTTCTGTTCAGTGAACATCAATATTGGTCCTGGAGACTGTGAGTGGTTTGCCGTCCATGAACACTACTGGAAAGCCATCAGTGACTTGTGTGAAAAGTGCGTTTGGGATCACACACAGCAGTTATTTTTATGGCTAAGCATGATGACAAATGCAATTAAATCAATATGTCGTGTGTGTGTGTGTGTTAGGCATGGTGTGGATTATCTGACCGGCTCATGGTGGCCGGTCTTGGAGGACCTGTACCGTTCAAACATCCCAGTGTACCGCTTCATTCAAAGACCCGGTGACCTTGTATGGATCAACGCTGGCACTGTACACTGGGTCCAGGCCGTAGGGTGGTGCAACAACATTGCCTGGAACGTGGGCCCTTTAAATGGTGAGTCTCTAGTGTGACAACAGAGGGAGCCAAAGCCATTCACCAGACATTTACTGTAAATACATTTGGCACTTGCTTTACGCTCTTTGTTATTCCAGCCTATCAATACCAGCTGGCTCTTGAACGCTTTGAGTGGAACGAGGTCAAGAAAGTAAAATCAATCGTCCCTATGATCCACGTGTCCTGGAATGTCGCCCGCACAATCAAGATCACAGACCCAAACACATTTAAAATGATCAAGTGAGTGGGGCGTTGCATCGTTTGTGTCACTGAGAACTGCTATAAATGATTTTATAGGTCCACCTCCTCCTTGTCTCGTCTTTCAGACATTGTCTCCTCCAGTCCATCAAACACATTCAGATTTTGAGGGACCAGCTGGTGTCTTTGGGGAAGAAGATCTCCTATCAGAGCAGGGTGAAAGATGAGCCAGCGTACTACTGCAACGAGTGTGATGTGAGGACCGCTAAAGCTACATTGATGGCATGTATGTTGTTCACAAGCTCTTATTAATGTACCTGACTGTGTGTGTGAGCAGGTGGAGGTGTTTGACCTGCTGTTTGTGACCAGTGAGAACAGCAGTAGGAAGACGTATGTGGTTCACTGTGAGGACTGCGCTCGGGAGTGGAGCCCCAGTCTGAGTGGGGTGGTGGTGCTGGAGCAATACCGCATCAATGAGCTCATGAACACATATGATAACTTCACCCTGGTAAGACAAACACATATTATATACTCAGGTCAAAATGTCACGTGCCATGTTTTATTTATCATTTTATTATTATTTTGTGAAATTTGACCTTAATGATTTAAAAAAATGTAATGAAATAGAAAATTAAATAAAATGTGCAATGATATTTAACATTAACTTTTGTGAAACATGACCAGGACATGACATGTTTAGATAAAATAAAATATCATTATTTATATATATATATATATATATATACACCACTGCAATTAACTCTTAAATCAGTATCTATATGAGTATTCTAAGCTCTCTAAGCGTTTCATGCCAGTTTTTGTTAAATTTCTACACAAACATTGTTTATTGAGGTACCTATTTGGTGAGCACCTGAATCAAATGTTTTGAACGGAAAATGTATAAAAAGCATTGCTGTGATCAACACTATGTGACCAGCTGGATGGTAAAAAATGCTAGAAGTCTTTCAAAAGTAATTAGAAATGTAAAAATAAACGCTAAACAAGCTAAAAACTGTGAAAAGAAAGGTTTTAAATCCAGAAAAAAGGCCTCAGTCCTAGTTTTATTGGCACAAGGAATCAGTGAGCATCAA
>JAUYWG010000044.1:7414736-7428575 GCA_034779775.1 Enteromius afrohamiltoni
TTGGAAAAATTCGGTTGATTTTCATTATGCTAAATACAATTATTTCAATGTAAAAAAATAATAATAATAATAAAGCAACATAAAATAAGTACTATTTTTATTATTATTATTATTATTATTATTTCTTTTTAAATTGGCATAATTTTCTGTTTCAAAATAGAATGTATTTTATTTTTGTGAAATATAAGTTTACTTTTATTATTATTTTTTTTTTTTCATTGCCTTTGAATTGATTGATTTTCATAATGCTAACCATAATTTTTTTAAATAAAATTATATAATTTTATTACACAAACTATAAAGTGCACACACACATCAGTGAGAAGTGAGCAACCACACACACACACACAGAGCAGTGGGCAGCCCATGGGGCGGTGCCTTGCTCAAGGGTCTGACTGCAATTATGTTATTGAAGGTGGAGAGAACGCAGGTTATCACAATCTCTGCCAGACCTGGGACTCGAACCCACAACCTTTGGGTCACAAGTTCAACTTCTATCCATTAGGCCACGACTGATTTGTGATGTTTCTCTTCCCAGGCTCCAGTCCCGTGCTGTAGGTGAACTTGATGTCTGAAACTACACAGCCATAACCAAATCTCCCACCCTCCTGCCCCAAAGCAGCGGCACAAACCTTATGTTACATTTCTTTTTCATTTGATTGTTTGTTTGTTTTTAAACCAAAACCACTACTGCGGACTTACGAAACAGCCAATCAAATCGCTGTTTACTTCACACTGTTTACAATACTATCAGCCGATGTCTCTCCAGCGCAGTCGTCTTCCCCTCAGCCAGCTACTGACGGGACATCCGATAGTTCTCACGCTCCTGAATACAGAAGGACTAGAGTGGTGCTACATCATCGGACTTGGCTATCAGGTCACTCATCCAAAATGGATAACTGCTGTGATTCCTTTTTAAAAAAAAAATTAAATTGTCAACTTGCCGAACATGTGCATTAATTCAGGTACTGATGTAGTTTACGTTTTTTATGCAAATGGAAGACGATTTCACCAGTGCAGTTAGTCTCTGAGTAAGTGGTGCTTTGATACAACGTATATATAACAGCAGGGGATTCATTTCTCTCGGAGCTGATGACCATTGCAGTGGCATTACTTTTTTTTCATTAAGTTGTTTCGGTCATGTCATATTTACTACAATCTGACCTTTGTAAATGGTATTTGCATATTTGACTGGGTGCTATTTTTTTAAGTTGTCAAAGGTTTTCGGGAAAGAAAAGAAAAAAAGAAACTTTTTTAACAGTCTAGACTAACACCATTTGGGCCTTGTGGTATGCATAGACAAAAGATGATTTCAAGGTATCTGATTAAATAATAACGACATTTTCTTAGAGCATTAAATTATCATGTGAGGTACAGTATATGTAACAGTTATTCCAAAAAATACGGGTTTAATCTCAAATTTATTTGACTGCATTTGTCTGAAAACCTTGTGTGTGTTACGTGAATCTTTTTGTATAACTCAAAAAAAAAAAACCTCAAAAAAAAAGAACATTCCTGCTAACTTGTGACTTTCTGATTGACTCCTTTACTTTTTTTTTTATTATTATCATAACTGAATTAGTCTTGGCTGGTTTTGTTTTGTTTTTATTTATTTACTTTTCTTTTGTATTTATTGATCGTTCGTGATGCTTCTCTTTTTCTGAGATTTTCATGCGTATTTTGTAAATCTTTCTGTTGTACTGATGTGGTGAGGCTTACGGGGGAACGTCTGATTCAAAATGGTGCTGATCCCCCTTCCTCCCGGGTCTCTCTCTCTCTCTCTCTCTCGCTCTCGTCTGTATAAATGATCCGTAGGTTTGAAAACATGAATTTAATCTCACAAATTGGTGCTTAGAACAGAGTCAGTACACTTTTATGAATGTCTTTGTACTGTATATTTAACACATGAAATTTGTTTGCTTTACATGAGGTACAGGATATTGTGACACGTGTATGATTCCAGTCATCCTACCTGTTATGATAATTATGACCTTTCTGATTTGTATCATTATTGATGAATAGCAGATTTGCGTTCCATCGATACCTCTCGGAGTTTGTTTTCAGGTCCGTTGCCATTTTTTTGTTTGTTTTACTGTATAAAAAAAAAAGAAAAAAAGGTAAGATAAAATAAAACTGTAAAAAAAGAAAGGAAACATTAAGGAACTGAGCCAGACTTGTCTAAAACATTTTGTGATTTTGTGTGTTATACCTGATATAATTCTAACTATAAAAAATAAAACATTCTGATAAATTCCCATGTGTTAATGTGTAAGTTATTTGTGGGCCGTGTGTGGAAGTGTATCAGAGGAAGGTCTCCTGTCTGCCTGCGGAGGTCATGGGACAGGAGTAATGTTTCGCTGACACCTCAGCGCTCTCTGCGGACTTTACTGCGGAAATCCTGGCTCCAAGGACAGGAAGACAGGTTTTCCTCTTTTATGACTGTCAGGATATATCTCGTTTTTCACCATCCCTCCACACTTAACTTGTATTTTTCACTGGCACCCTTTTTATCTCCCCTTTCATATCGCCACCGCTGTGAATACATAAATAAACAACTCTAAATTGTTTATTTACTTACAGATAAAGCCATCATCCTGTTTTCACCCGTTAACTCCAAATCTTATCCAGTTCACTCTATCACAGTCATTCTCAACTGTATGAAGGGTCATGACCTGAGAATGTTAATTAGTTCTGATAAAATCACAGACAGCTGTGAACAAAATTACGCTAAATGCAAGTAACCATACAATGGCGCATAATTGGATAGCCAAAAAACAAAATGATGTTTGATATCTCTCGGGACATGTCGGTGCTGTCAGGACAAATGATTTATATTATACAGTCCCGTTTTCATAGACTGACTTGTTTATGTTGCAAGTTTCTTTCAGGTGAAACAGCTAAGATTTACATTTTAGTCTAGGACTAGGCTTAAACCTTTTCTGTGAAACTGGGGGGATATATTATATTCATTAAAATGTATTAAAAGGCATTGCTTGTTTCATTTTGTTTCATGGTTACTTAACCATTACTTATCCAATTTATTTATTTTTGTTGTGAATGTTAATATTTTATGTACAGTTAATGGTATCTGCATATTTTGTTTAAAAAAAAGTTTAATTAAAACACAGATTTAAAAAAAATCATAGATGAGCCAATCTACCTCACATCCGCCGAAATCTCCAAAAAACAACCCAACAGCCCCTTGTGACCTGACAGCTCTGACACGTCCTGAGAGATATTAAACAGGCATCAGCTCCCCCCCGCTCTAGCTGCAGCCAAATGTTTCAGAGGGCCCTTAGTGATACAGACCTACATAAAGCCTTTAGTAACTCCTTTATACAGCTTTTTTTATACATTTTTGTGTCTCAAGAGAGAAAGTCTTCTTGATCTCTTTCTGTGCCACTGGGAGTTTCTCCAATCTCTTTCAGATTTCACACTTTTTGCTATGCCTCTTAATCGTGTTATATATTTTCCTCAGGACATCAGAGTTCTTCTATTGTGTTTGAGATGTTGGATTTTACACCAGAGGGTCCGGTTTTCTAAGACTGGGATGAAAATGCAGAGCTTGTGATGTAAGAACCAAGGTTATGTAACGGGCAGAGTTTTTCTTTTGAAAGTGCACCAAGTCAATCATTGCTGCCCGTTTACTCCGCCATTAATAAGATGCAGGAATTAGTTCTTCAAGCATTTGTATACTGTAGTTAAACTATGACATGTCAGTTTTGTATGACATCTTTTCGTGGTCTCAAAACAAGACAAAAACGATGAAATGTACTATTTCTGAGTGAAAAATGTTTACTACACCACATGTTCAGAGTAATGTGCAAAACATTCTTTTGTGGAGTGTGTAGCTCCAAAGGGAGTCCAGGTCATCCATCTTACGGGGCAAAAAACCCTCCTGGATAAGACTACGCCCCTCACTACCCAACACCCCACAATCCTAAATGCCCCAGCCAGAGCAGCGGGAGGCCAGAAAGAGAAGTGGGAGCGGAGAGATACAGCCGAGATACCAAGGCAGGACATCTTCGTCAAAGGAAGGAAAGAGCGGAGCAGGAAAGGAAAGGAAGAGAACGGGCTGAAATAGAGTGAGAGATCCACAGAGTTCAGTTTCACACAGAGCCAGAGGAGTTCTACAGGTGGACATGAAAACTAGATGAAGAAAGCGTATAGTAACAATTCTAGACTGGAATAGCCATCGCAGCCGCTGTAAAGGATTCAGTGGGGAAAGGAAATTATATAACAAGTAAAGGAAACTTTTCTGCAGGAGGAAAGGTGGTGTTTGAGCGAACGGACAAGCAACTTTATTACTATTAATGTAAGTATAGAAGTATAATTATTATTATTAATGTAAGTATAGAAGACTTATAGAAGCACTATTTCATGTAAATGCCTTTTAGGGTTTTAATTTACACTGTCCACACACATATATATATATATACAAATATAAAAATGGCAGTAAGATTTTTAAATTATTAAAAGGAATTAGAAGGATTTCTGAAGGATCATGACACTGGAGACTGAAGAAGTGATGCTGAAAATTCAATTTTGCATCACAGGAATAAATTAGATTTTAAAATATATTTAAATAGAAAACCGTTTTTTTTTAATAGTGATAATATTTCACAATACTGCACTGGTGATCAAATAAACAGTCTTGTAGAGTATAGAAGAGGTAGAATTCAATTATTTATGTATGCATATTTAAATATGCACATATGCAAATACAAGTTTTAAATAAATAGATTGTAAAGGTCTTTCAGTTTTAAGCATTAAGGCTTGCTATTTTGGACCAAATTAAATATTGTATTTAATACTTAATTTTCAATACAATAGTGACAAACACTTTTTGAACTTATTTTATATTTTAGTTCAGTTTGCGCTCTGTTCTGTTATATATACTGACCATAATTCCCTAAAGACCGTCTATGTCCTGTCAAAACCCCCTTTATATATTTTGTGGAATTTCCTGATATTCTGAACCTTGAGTCAAAATGCAAGATTAGTTATGATGGTGATTTAATCTTGGCAAATGCACAAAGGTTTACGCTACTCACACTAATGAAAACATATAAACGCTTCGATAAATTATAAATAATATTAATAAGAATTATAATATTAATGTCAATATTAATGACTGTCATATGTATATATCTAAATAAATAATTAAATAAAATATGAAAATAATTTACCTCTTATGATTTTATAAGTGTAATCATTGTCACTTAAATAAACACTTAAGTGATACAGGCCACTGAAAACTTCCTCATGGTCACAATAAATTGCTCCTTTAAGAGTTTAAAAGGTGATTGTGTGGGAAAGGTTTTTAAATCAAGGTCTTGATAACATCAGAACTAATAATGGAAGGGTGATATCATACGTGTATTCTCTAAAAATTGGGCCCACTCCAAATAAACAAGGGTAAGCAGAGGACTTATTCCTAGAAAGAATAAGCAAGCATGTGACCTCAGAATCCTGGAGTCGCAATCTAAATAAAGTAGATGATCTGTCCTCTTATATCTGACCTTAAACTACAAGATGTGTATTATTGTTCAAAACTAACCGAACTAATATTTTTCTGACATTGACTTAATAAATGGTTATAGTGGATCTGTAACAAGCTGTTAAAGGCTATTTATGACTCTTTCTTTAGGATGTTGCTCTTTTAGGGTTCCGTTGTTTTAAAGTATTTGTGGTCTGGTCAGCATTCGGGGTTTCCTGATGAGCCATTCCAAAGTTATTGTTTGGTATTTTTTGGTCATCCTGGAGATCAGGGTGGGGTCAGCGGCTTCATTTCCTGATCTTCAGCGTTAGTTATCACCGTTTGCTTTCTCTACATTCTTCCAGACCTTTTTACAGAAATAAAGTCCACACTTTTTGTCTTTTGTTTCTAGTAAAGCCGCAAAATGTGTTAACATTTAAACGTTAAAAAAACAACTTACATGTAACAAACTGACTATAAATACATTTGTAAATGAATGTAGCCCTAAGTGCTTTTAAATCTTTTAAAAATGGGTCCATTTACTCTTTTTTAAGCGCCTCAGTCTTTTTTAAAGCTGGGATACTGTTAACTGAGATTAAAGGGTTAGTTTTCTCAGAGTGAAAATTCTGTCATTAATCACTCCTCATTTTATTCCAAAACCGGTACGTATTTAGTTAATTTTTTTTTGTTGTTAGCCTGACTCTAAAGGTTATTTATCGGTGTGGCCAATTTACAGCTGCCAATTAGCTTATTCTTTCTTTTTGTTGTTGTTTTTTGTGACAGCCAAAAAGTAAATATTCATATCTGAAAGACTGATGAACGGCAAGATGAGTCTTTCCCGTAACGGTACCTTGGAGAAACCCGTGTCTCTGCAGACCTCCACGGACCGAGGGGACCTCGATTCTCCTCACCCGCGCCTCCATCACACCGGCTCCATCTCTTCCAGTAATCCAGCAAATGTGTCCGGCTCAGGGGTGGTGGTTCCTCCTCCGTACTCGATAGCAGGCAGCGCGGTGAACGAGTCTCCTCCGGAGCTGAGGGGCTCTCTGGACTGTTGGGCCTGCTCTGTTCTGGTAACGGCACAGAATCTGATCATTGCCGCGCTCAATGTGGGTCTGGCGGCATTTATCTTTGGCCTCATTCTCCTGCCTTCACTGGTCATGGTTGTTTTTGGCTTCCTCTGCCATTCAACGGTAAGTTCTAAGTTTTGTAACAAATAAGCAATGATTTTTTTAAATTACCTTTATGCAGCATGTATCACAGCTCTAAGTGAATGAAAACATTCTGTTGTTTTTAAAACATTAGCATATTACTTGCCCACTTGTGGATCTTTTCGTCTTGGTCTGAATGAAAATGCAAATTCATTCTTCACCACTAGGTGCCGCCTTTGGAGCGGTAATAATAGCGATTTCCCAGGTAACTGTGCTCACAAACCTGCTTTATCAGGCATTATAGGAATGATGAAATGAAAATGAGACCGACTGGACCAATGCATAGATAGCACATGTATGCCTGTTAAAGATCTCTTGATCTTTTCGAGACTTTTCGTAACCCACAATAGGCGCACTTTTATTTCCAATCCTAATTAACAGGTTCACTTGACCTATTGACCAGTTCCCATTTGTACATGTATAAAAAAAAAAAAAAGATTTGTTTTTGGTAAGATTTTGAGAGAAGTGCTGACCTAGCCTGTGTTTAGTATCAAAAAATCACAGCAGTAATACTGTGAAATTGGTCTTTAAAGTGCTACTTTCTTAAAAAAAAAAAACTTACTGACCACAATCTTTTGAAGGGCTGTGTATTTTTATGATAATACCTGCTATTATATTGTAATCTTTTTCTGTACTTATTCTGACATACAGTGATTCCACTCCAAATTTTATCTTGCTCCTTCCAAAAGAAGTTAAAACAGCTCAGACTGCTCTAGACTAAACCTCCCAGAGTTCAGTTTAACTAACACAAATCACATGGGTGAGAAGACGAAATAAACAGTTAGCTGTCTCCAGCTTCAGTCAACCCCCAATGCTTCTCCATATGTGGATGTTGTTATTAATTTTCTTATCACTGGTGAATGGAATCATGCTCTTATCTGATCTGACAATATATATCAGACACAAGTTTCACAGTACTTTCAGTCCCCTAACTAACTAACTAACTCCTCCCCGTCTGTTCCAAAGGTTCAGCGCCACGGTACTTCCGTCTACTGTTCAGATCTCTTGGACGATGGAGGCTGTGTGGCTTTACTGGTGGTGGGCTTCCTGCTGCTGGCTCCGCTCCTGGTTCTGGCTCTGGCTGCTTACTGCAGAATGGCGCGCCACCTCCAGCTGGGGCTGTGCTTCATCCCCTACAGCCGTGCCGTCTACAAGAACCTGCCTGCCTCACGTCATCGAGGCCTGGGGGGCTGCTGTGGCCAGCAGGGGGCAGGGGAGAGTGAGGGAAAGGGTAGTGTGTGGGTTTGAACAGCCCAAAAAAAAGAGTATGGTGAGAGTATGGCCAAAGCAATAGGTGAAATACAAACAACCAAATAGTGCTGATATGTCGATACAAGCAGTGCCATGATTTCAGCGGTTTTACAAATTGTGCATTTATTCAACATCAGATTCTCTTCAGCTGTGCTTTTGCAGTGGCATTTTTCAGTCCTTTTTACTACCTGGTCTCATGGCATAAATGTACCTTGGTGCACTTTTTAATGAGACACAAAATATGTACCAACAAGTACATATGACTGCAGTTTCCTAAAGAAATACTAGAGGCAGTAAAACACCTTTTATTCCTTTTTACTCAAACTTCAGAACAATATTAATATGCTGGGATATTTGAAAATGGATGCTTTTGAACATTAACATCACACATATCCAGCTTAATATGGGTTTTCATAGACGGTAGGTTTGTTTGGTAACTCGTGGAGTATAGAGATGTACTTGAGAGGCGTACTTCAGTTCAACAAAACAGTTCAAATCTGTGTAAAAGGATGTTGAAATGTTACGGTTGCATCAACAAATGCTTTTTTATCAGTATTTCAGTTTTCCATTTGTTAGTAATATCGGGTAGGTTTAGGGTTGGATTTGGTGTAGGGCATATTTCCAACATGATAGAGTATTAACTTTAAGCAACAGTCCAAGGATATTTCAATTCTGAACCGCCACAATACATACCTATATCAATGCAATAAAAACGGTGTTGCACAAAAGGTGCACAGAGGTACATATTTTTATGAGACCAGGTTGCCTTTTTCACTGGATCACCTATAAACCTTAGTCGGAAAAGCACCATATTTCATTTTCTGACTGGAATGAAAACAAGCTTACGAGGAATAGAAGAACAGTGCGTTTAAAGGGTTTTACTGTTGTTTAACAACATCTTTCTTTTTTGGCAAACAAAGAGGATTTGAATATTACAAGAATTAAACATAAAGGTTCTTTATAGGGATTGATGGTTCCACAAAGAACCTTTACCATCCATGGAACCCTCTTCCTTCCACAAACGGTTCTTTACTGTGGACATTTTTTCCAGATTATTAATGGTTGTTTTAAGAACTGTTCACTAAAAGGTTCTTTGGTGAACCAAAACTGGTTCTCTGTGAAAACTCCCTTCTGGAATCTTTATTAGGATCTTTATACAGTGTGAAACTGTAAGTCTATCCCTCACAGCCTGGTTTTCATACATGATAAATTCAATATTGTGTGTAACTTAAGATCTGTAAGATGGTGAAAAAAGGGTGGAACTATTTTTTAAAAAGAAAATAGATATTGTAATGTCGTTCCTTTGTAAAATGTGTTTGCATTTTTAGTATGTTAGTGATTTTTGTACATTTATCATAAAAAACTATTTGTAAAATGTTCACTGTACAAACACCTCTTACTGATTAATAAATAAATAAAACATTCTGACATAAATGTATACAATTTTTCAAATGGTCAATGTGTAGTAAGCTATCTAGTCGTTTTATTGCAGCTGATAGTTTCCCATTGTATCATTACACAATCATACACACTTTTCCCATGCACTGTTGTAAATGATTTCTGTGGATTCAGTGTTCTCATAACATAAGGTGGAACCGCTGAAGTCACATGGACTATTTTAACGATGTCCTTACTGCAAGTTTTAGCAAAGAACATTTTTGGGGTGAACTATCCCTTTAAAGGAATAGTTGATTCCAAAAGGAAAATGCTATCATCATTTACTCACCATTAAGTCGTTCTAAACCTTTTGTCGAACATGAAAGAAGATATTTTGAAGATCAAACAGTTTTTGCCCCCCTTTATGACATAGGACAGTAAAAAATACTTTGGCTTATATTTTTATTAATTTAAAAATATCAATTATTATTAATTATTATGCGAGTTTCACCCACAGCAAAGATGTTACAAAAAACACTTCACAACAAACATTTTAACAGAACTATATTACTATTAAATAGGAAAATGTACTTTTCAAAATAAAATAATTTTTAATGTTTGTCAAACATAGGGTACAGTTTTGTAAAAGATTGTCGTGAATTATTTGTTATTGCACTGATTGATTACACTGTTTTATTTACCAATTTTACTAGTTAATTTATGTGATACATTTGTATTAAATCCTAAAACACAAAATAAATACAATGGGAAACACAGAATTTATGGAAAGATAAAGTAAATTGATGGGCCCTAATTTAAAATTTGGTTTGAAAAGATTTATGGAAATTTATTTCTGGCCATATCACCCAGGCCTAATTGAATTTTTTAATTTTGGTGTGAAAAATACAGAAAATTAAAATGAAAGAAATGGTCAAATTTCAAAAATGAATAAAATAATAAAAAATGAATAAAAATGTACAGATTTAATATGCACATTCTGCATGTAAACAAGCCTTTGTGTAGAAAAAAAATTAGTTGTCTATTCAAAACAGAAAAGATAGAACCAAAAGAGCATTACTGGAATAAAGCAGCTATGAGTTGTGATTAGAGAGGGACAAAATTGGGATAGTACCTGGCAACCCTGACTATAATCATAATATAACATCCAGTTTGATTTCTCAGACATCCATTTCAGTCAGACAGGCAAAACCTCCCTTACACGGCAGCTTTAATTGCTGGTCTATTTGTTTTTTAAGTGCAATGTGTCAAGAAGGTCTGCTAGAACAAGTGCTGAAAAAAGAAAAATGTACTCAGCCACTTCTGAGGTCAGGAGCTTTTGTTGTGGCTTGCAGGATTAGTTATTTAAAGCCTCGGCCGGTGGAAATTTCCCATGGCGTTCCGCGCACGCTCAATCAAAGCTTTAATACGCAACCGAGGTAACGGAACAGAAGGGCAGATAGAGTCAGTACAGCATCAGTATCCGCCGGGAATGCGACCTGATCACTGCCATAACACGATCTCTGTAGGGACCAGCACGGGCGCAATCTTATGGAGCCAGAGTCTCAAACGCAGCAGATCCAACAGATCACTGGATAAGACACGCGGCGCCACTTCGTTCCTCTACAGGTGCGTTTGTCAGAAGTTGGTGACTGAAGTGTTTAAAATACGAGTGTGTGACGTAGGCTAAGATTACGTGCACAAGTTTTTGACAAATATGCATGCATCATGCATAGCTAAATGTCTAGTGTGCTTGACATAATAATAGCTACTAATCACTCTTCTATATTATTGCTACTCCAGCGTGCACTTTTTTATGCTGCGATAATTTTTAAGTTATTTATTACTGCATTTCAAGTGTTTGTAAATTAGAATAACGTTTTACTAAAAAATATTATTATGTCAGTATGCTGACGCTGGGCTCTTGGTTATCTGGCTTTGAACTGGTTTGATCTGTGATGTGTTCGTGTGCAGCGCGCGCCAAGTCGATCTGGTTTGATTTTCTTAAATGAAGGATTAACCTCTCTTCGGTTGAGTTTTATGTAAGATACTTTTCACAGAATTACAAATCTTTTAGCTTGCGGCTATCTATAGGTTGAGAAGGCGTAGCGCTTAGTCAAAGAATCAGTGAGCACCGGAGTGAACAGGGTCGTTTAACTGTTGACGTAAAATTGGCTATTATCAACTCCTCGCGAAGAATATAAAGGCTTCTATGTATTTTGGTTTATAAATAGCTAAAGCACCAATAATGAGGAAAAGGCAAGTTTGATATTACAAGAAAAAGAGAAGATGTATGTTAATGTTGCTAAACTACAAAAGCACACATTTTGTAAGTTCTAAATTACATATAAAATAAAAATTAATTTTCATATCAATGAAAATAAGTTGATATATATCTAAAATTATTTATTATTTATTGTTTATATTTTTTTTCCACAGCCTGCAATTCTGTAACCCCTGGCTATTACAACAACAACAATAATAGTATTAATAATATATAATAAATTATTAATAATAAATAAAATGGAACATTTTTCAATGGTGTAAAGAATGCTGATTTGGTCATATTTTTTTAAAATACATTTTTATTAATTTAAAATGTATTTATTTAAAAAATAGTTTCTCTCTCTCTCTAATATATTGCAAATTTTGGCAAAACCAGAAATACATTTCCAGCAAACTTTTCTAACATTATTTCTTTACAAATACAATACAGCTGTCACATATAAACCATTGTAATAATTTATACACGTCAAAATAAATCATTGTCCCAATCTGCTAAATACATGGGTGGTGCTGCTCATTATTTGCTTAACAAAAGTGTCCTGTTGCTATATAGCGGTTCCCTTTCTTTAGTAAAGATTTATATACACCGAGTCTGACTTTGTGACTGATTGTGGAGTCAGAGCTGGTTGTTCCTGGCCGGTTGTCCCAGCCCTCCGAAGTGGGTCAGGGAACACAACTATGCGACCCGCTCAAGTGATATAGCAGCATTACAAGCTTCAGACACGACTGAGGATTAATCCTCTCAGGATGAATGAGCTCTTTGTTTCTTTGAGCCATTATTAGCAGTCTCCCGCTTTCACCTCTCAGCTAGCATTCCGGTCTGAGAAGTGAGATAAGCTTGAAGAAACAAACACATTGGCACTGAAAGAAAGTCCATGTTCATCAGTCAGTAGATCTTACACTTTATGTTCTCTCTCCAGACCTCTAAACCATGGGTAAGAAAGTCTTACAGTGTTTTCCTTGGTACAAACGCTGTAAAGACCGGGGGAAAAGCAGGCTGTGCCCTCCTCCGCCAGGTAAGTCATCTTGTTTACCTAATATTGTCCTGATACTTTGCTAATGAAGTTATAAATCAAACCGTGTTTCTGTAGACGACACTGAACATTAATTTCCTCTCTCTTTACGTTCACAGTGCCATCTGTTGAGGTGCAACCTGGCTTCTCTCCGACAGTCTCCTGGGGTTACGACGGAGAGGAAAGCGCTGCACGTCCCGTCTATTTTTCCCATAAAGCACGAGTAGTTTATCGCCACCAGATGGATGGCAATATCATCGACGCCACCTGCTGACCTCTGGGCTTCTTTCCCAGAATCCCTTGCCTTGTACCTGGCTGTAGACGTCCAGTGTAGAGGAGCGGTGTAGGAGTCTAGACTGTTCCGTCCTGTGTAATTAAACTAAATCTTTTGTATTTAGTAAAGATGTCACAGTGTTTCCTCCATCCTCTCGCCATACCTGGCATTCACCTGTCTTGTACTTACTATACTGAAATATAATATAATGAGACAGAGTGATGCAGGACACATGGGATGGAAAAACAAGAACTGAGCTGGATTTTATAAATATAAATATGATATGTGTTTTGTCAGGCAAATCTGATCCTGGATGTATGATTGCCCATTGTTTTTCAGAGGACAAACCAAAACTGGTTTTTCAGAGGTTTATGAATGCATTTCAGGCAAAGGGTAACATTTTGTACTAATAACTGGGAAATATATTATAATTTATAATACAACAATCTTATTCTCTGGTTATGTCAAAAATGAATAAAATTGTTTAAATATGTAAACATATTTGTGTCATTTAAATAGAATGAAATGTGCTTAATTGTCTTCAAAAAACTCTTCGCTTTATTTTCTTTTGGCCTTGAGGTAAAATATGATCTGGACATGTTAGTGACAATGTTTTGCTACTTAAATGTTGTAGATGTTTAAAGAGCTAAATCAGCCATTTATTTCAACTTTAATACTAATTGTATAAATAATTAATATATGTGTATATTTGAGTTAAATATATGAGTGTCACAGCAAAGGGTCTGAATACTTAGGACCATGTTATATTTCAGTTTTTTCTTTAATAAATCTGCAAAAATGTCAACAATTCTGTGTTTTTCTGTCAATATTTGGTGCTGTGTGTACATTAATGAGAAAAAAATGAACAAGGGTTTTAGGAAATGGCTGCTATATAACAAAGAGTGAAAGTTTTAAGGGGGTTTGAATACTTTCTGTACACACTGTGTGTAT
>JAUYWG010000044.1:7428675-7451358 GCA_034779775.1 Enteromius afrohamiltoni
TATATATATATATATATATATATATATATATATATATATATATATATATGATTAATGTAAATATGCGTTTAGGAAAAATAAAACGTTTGAAAATGCTCCCAAACAAAATAATGTTTTTATATTGTACTAAAGAAATTATTAAATTATTGTTTACTTTGTAATCTTTTTTTCTACCCCCTACAAAAGTAACACTAGAATTGTAAAGAATTAATAAGTTTCAGTTTTTTATTATGGCCAAGACATGTTCTTTACAATTTAATTTTGAAGTGGGGATATAGTTTGTTGTCTGATTATTTGTTTTATCAAATAAACGTCCTTAAACAACGACCACATATCGCAAACTATTAAAAAATAAAATAAAATAAATGCTAAATTATAATAATAATAATTCTATTTTTAAACAATTGTTTGTTTTGTAACATTGCACTCCACTGATGATAAAAATGCAATATGATTTTGGCAACATGCTGCTCTCGTCCTCTATAATGTCAATTGTAAGTATTGACTCTATCTACAGGTGCTGTGGATGTTTTGCCGCTTCACTACTTTAAAATGTTCTATTCATAATCTTAAGATGAATATTAAACTTGTCAGGCTGGATAATATTACTGTCATCCAGCAGTGCAATTTAATTTCACAGTGTAAACACAAACCCATTACCCTGCCTTCAGATAAGAGATGTCAGCAGGGAGGACACAGTGAGGGCAGACAGGATATAAATTCCCTGGTTACCAGACACAGGATGAGAATTAGCTTCATTGTGACTTTGCGAGTCATTATCCGCTTTAAGAAGGCTAAAGTGACGTTGATGGAAGTCTCTAAAGCATCTAATGTTATGATGATAAAGGCCTATAAGAGCTTAGTTTTTTTTATGAGTGGATTTTTACAAGATGAGTTTTTGATGCTGACATGTTACAGAGGTGTTTTATTGGAGAGCTGCTGTAATTAACTTGAATCCTGAGTCTCTGGAAAAACATGTCAGCCACTAGATGACACTATAAACCATGAATTTAGTTTCAGAGAGAAACAGAAAGGCTATAGAATACGAGCAAGCTGATTTCTAGCACTATATATTGCATAGATTTTTTTTTTAAATAAACATGCAATTGTTGCCAGTTGAAATTTTGTGAGAGCATTAAAATATCTCAGAAAAAAAATATAATAAATTATATATATATATATATATATATATATGTGTGTGTGTGTGTGTGTGTGTGTGTTTGGAACAGTAAGTACATAAGTGTTATTCTAATTTATTAATATTTTAAAAGTTTTCCTTTTAATTTTGGCTTAACAGTTTTTCTTGTAATTACGTTTTTTATGTATTTATTTTATTTTTAATAATACAATTAAATGTGGTATTTATAAAGTAATAATATTTATTATTAAATGTATGATGTATTTAGTCAGTTATTTATATACATTTTATTAATATTTCATATTATAAATATGTATAGAATTTAATTTCATTTCATCATTCATTGAAATTTAGAGATTTATTTCAATTCCAGAAATTATTTCCAATATTATTAATTAACAATCACCACTATGATAGTAATTTATTATATACACAGAAATAGAGAAGGGAGGAGGAAAAGAAATAAAGAATTGTTATTATTACCACATCATCCTTTTAGTATGCACTAATGGTTTCAATTGTTATCGATAGTGTATTCTGGACCAAAACCAGCTTTCATTGAGCGGAAAAGGCCCATCCCAATAAAACAACACAGACTAAAGTTCAATGCAATAATGTGTTATATAAATCCTGTATTAGAAGACATCATCATAAATTACAAATATATTTTGTGACATCTCTGTGTATGTTGACTCGTATGAAAAATATCTTTACTTTACAACTATAAACTGCAGTTCTGAGTTGACAAGTTTGAAAAGCACCATAGCTATTTAGAAATTGTGTTTTTAACTTCATGAGCATTTTATCACAATGCCAAAAATATCTGTTACAGTAATATCCAGACTAGTTCTGGGCCGATGTCTTAATCACTTTCCTTTGCTTTCATCTAGTGTCTGTGCCCTGAAGGTTGATCGTGCTAACATAGTTCTGAGTGATCAGATCAGCATGGCTGGTTGTTGATGTTGGTCAGTATCTTGTGGTGTGGGGCTTTGTACAGGGCAGTGAAAGCACCAGGAGTGAGAACACCACGGCCTTCCTCATCCACATGACCCATCAGGATATAGTTTTGACCTATTGAAGAGACAATATATCAATCATTTCTGATATATATAAGAAATGAATGGTCAAGAAATTAATAAAGAACAAAGAATTGGACGAAAGTGTTCATTTATGTGCATATGTAGTCATATACCTCTGCGCAGCAATGGACATTTCCTGCAGGGCATCGTAAGTTTGACAGACATGGTTTCTCCAGCTTGGGTGATTGTAAGTTTGCCAGTCTTATAGGCCTTAATTAAAGACACTGTGCCCTGCATATTTCCACTAGATCCAGCAGTCAGTGCTGTCAGCTTTCCAGCGATAACTGAGAGTAAGAGAGAGACATTAAATAAAACTGAAATAAATAATCGCTCTTATAGCCTAGTTTACTCCTTAAAAAAATTATTTCTGTTGTATAATTATATTATATTATATTATATTATCCTGGACCACAAAACCTGGGTCAATGTTTTTTTTTAATTGAAATTTATACAATATTTGAAAGCTGAATTATTTTAAGGATATGACAATATTTGGCAGAGATACAACTATTTATATATATTATATTATATTGAGAAAATCTGTAATCATGATCCATGATATGGAAATGCATAGTAAATAACTACCACTTCCGCTTTTTGTCCATGAGTGTTGCCGTAGTATTCATCGGTGGAAACCGAGGATAGTGCGGATATTGCATCATTGATAGGCGACAAGGACATTTCTTTGAATTTACAAATCCTACAGTACTTTTGAGATAACGTAAGCACACAACTGCATGAAATATATAACACTGTGCAGGTGGTTTCTGGATATTTTATTACAAAAATCTTAAGACATACTCTACTATTCCCGAAAATTGGTAAGGTATTTTCTTTTTATATTTACATTTTTTTAGACATTTTTCTTTTTTTTCAGCAAAGATAAATTAGGTTAGTCAAATGTGTTAAGACGAATTTACATTTCAAATGAATCATATTATACACTTTCTATTAATCAAAGAATCCTGATTAAATAAATCAAGGTTTCTTGACAAGCAACTGAAATGTTTTTTTTTAGAGTTGTTAATAACAGCAAAACACACTATTTCAGTCTTCCCACTCAGAACTGTATTCCAGCTATTCGCCTTATTCACCTGGCGGCCATTTTGAAAACTCGAATGCTGTTGAGGGGTACACAAACACAAAAGTTTGACTCTGATGCATAGAAGATTCAGCAGCACCAGCATTGGAAACTCCAGTGTGGACCACCAATCTTTGGACCACCCGAATTAACGATACAAAACATGGAGCGGTATTCGAGTTTTCAAAATGGCCGCCAGGTGAATAAGGCGAATATTTGTTACTTGTTTCTTTGTAATTAGCTGTATAATTTATTTGCTATTAGTTAATAAAAAAACGTTTCTACATCAGATTTCAGTGTATGTAAAGACTCACCAAATTCACTAGCACAGAAACTAGTCTTGATGGTTCCATCTCTTTTACATGTCTTTGGACACGTTGAATCCGTAGCTGTGGCTGAATAATACATTCAATAATACAATGTTAAACAAGTTGTAATTAACCATAACCAGCATTGTTTGTTAACTTGTATCTCTTGCTCACCTGTTCTGGATTCATCTGGCTCAGGTTTACTGACTGGACGTCTCACAGGTTTAATGGGTCTAACGGGTTTGGGTCGTGGCTTTGGCTGTTCGGTAGTGGTTGTAGTTGTGGTCGTAGTTGTTGCTTCTGTTGTAAAGACCGCAGGTTTTACCGGTTTGACTTGGGTGAGACGAGGTTTTGTGGCTGTGGATGAGACTCTAGGTCCTGGCGCAACATCTCCACCTACAGTCGGAGTACGGAGGCCACGTGGGATGCTAGCGTATGACGCCATGAATCCGTCTGAGGTCACGCTGGAGTCAGATACAAACTGCACTAACAGCACATTGCCATTGGTAATAATGTCCCTGCAGACGAAATATAAAAACAGGGATGAATCCAAATGTAAAACTTTTTTTAGTTTAGCTTCGAACACATGATATTCGTAATAAAATGGAAGTCAGATAAATATGGTTACTGACTGAGGCGCAGTGTCTCCGCAGTATTTTCCGATGCGCCTTGAATCATCTTTCTCTCCTCCGTTAAAGAATGCCACATAATCAAAGCGGCAGTACGTGTCAGACTCCAAATCAAACTTATCAAACTTCACCTCAATCACCTAAAACACAAAACCACGAAATCTCACATTCAAAATATTTTTTGGGGGGTTCAAAACAAAGTTTAACAACAAAAAGTAAATGGCCTATTCTTATTGTGGGGGGGGGGGATTAAGTAATATAATATATTGGAAAATATCCCAGATTTAATAAAAGAAAAGCCATGTTTCCTGACAGTCTTGTTTCTTATCGTATAATGAACAGGCTGCAAAAGGCGTCTGGCGTGCCGCCACCTATTCAGTGTTAAAACTGAATGAACTGAACTGAAAACAATTTGTACTGCAAGGTTATGTTTATTTCCAGACCATTTCAGGCTCCACTGTTATAAGCCAAGAACAGCTGATGCCCGCTGGATAATTTTTCTCTGGCCAATTGGGAGTTTTGATTGAGCCCTGAGACTTTGTTAGCTTCCCGCCACAAAACTGATGCTCTGAAAAAAAAGACAAAACCATTTAAGAGAAATGAGGCAAAGAACGTTTACAGGAATCAAGGACATATAAAAAATATGCAGACAAAACCACAGTCATTTGCAACATGTTTAATATTTGATATGTTTGATTTCACCATCCACATGTGGCTTCCCTCCATTGAAGTAGGCCAGGAACCCTCTTCCTCCCGTTCCTGAATCTGAAACCATCTCTACCATCATGGTGTTAGATGTGGAAATGAGAGCTCCAGGCCGGAATGTTCCACAGAAACGCCCAAGCTTCTGTACCATGTTTGAGTGTCCGTTATACACATCCACATAGTCGTAGCGGCAGAGAGGATCAGCCTCCAGGTCAAAAATCCTGAAGGACAGCATGACTACATTGCCCTCTGGAACCTAGTACAAAGAAACAGCTAGACATCTTACCCCAGTTTCACAGACAAGGCTTAAGCTAGTCCTTAAGCTACACTAAATTGCATGTTTGAGCTGTCTAAGATAAAAATATCTTGCTCTGACATATCTTAAAACACGTCAGTGTCATTGTTCTGTGTTAAGATGCACACCTGTAATATTTTCTTATAAGGCATTTTTGTAAAAGTTGCTTAAATATCTTAATTTAACTAATGCCTAGTCCTGGCTTAAGCTAAGCCCCATTTGTGAAACCGGGCCCTTGAGTGTGGAGTGTGACCTCAAAGTGAACTCACTGTGATGTACCAGGTACATTTGCTGTTGGGTTTGTAAAACGATGGGAATCCTTCACTGCCCACAAAGCCTGAGTCTCCAGAAAGATCACCGCCACAGTTAAACACAGGCCTGGGAGAGCGAGGAAGAGTAAAAGAGAAGGATTTCTGGTGGCTATGAGGAAATACTGAACGTGTTTATATTGCCCAATAAACACAGCTTTTAAGAGGTGAGTCAAACTCTTGGCCAACACATTGTTTGCAGGAGACATCATTTCACAAAGTAAAAACAGATGCACACATGGAGCTACCACAATTTAAAAACTGAATATTGAGAATATTTTCCTTCCAGAAGGTATTAAAGATACCTGTTTTATTCAGTAAATTATTCAGTGAATGTCAGTGTTTACAGCTTTCGTTTTATGTGAAGCATTTCAGTCAGACAAAATACAGTTAAACTAGATTAGTGACAGAAACCTTTACAAAAATTAATAGCGCTTTCAAAATTCAATAATGAAAACACATCTGACTCGTTTTGTTGATAAAATGTAGCTAAACAAAAATAATAAGACTGCTGTGTATTCACTGTTCACTGCTGTCACCCAAAATAAAACATAAGGTAAACCATTCAAATACTTAAAATGTTTGTGCCAGAAAAAATGCTCAAGTAATATAAATTATTAGTCTGGCTTCCGCGACTATTAAACTCATGGGAGTTTAGTCTGGCCAAGCTACCCTACTACCCGCCTTCTGGGAGGCGGGCTTAACCTGCGTCCATCAGATGCCTCTGTATACTACTGGACGAATCTACAACCAATCAGACCACTCATTCCGATGACGTATGCGTAGCGACGGAACCTGAAGACACCGTAACCTTCATTAAAGCAGTAGGAAAATTTAATTACTTCTGCTCCGATTTAAAAGAAAAGCTGTCATGAAAATTTCTCAAAACAGCTGCAACAGCAGAGTCGAACGATTGTTGCTGCTCAGTACACGGCATGTTTGAAATGGTTCTCAGATGCAGAACTACTCCGTCATCACGTTACATCCACCTCAGTCTTGACGGGGGTCTCGTTTCTCAACGGTTCCCATTTTTTTGGGAACTGAAATGCTCTAAAATGGCAGCTTGGCCAGACTAACTTTGCTCGCGAAAAGAATGTAGCGTCAAAGGAAGTACGGGCTGGCCCAGGCTTATAAAATATATTATCGCATCGTGATATTAAGATAACATTGTCTATTTTATCTAGCTTTTAAGTAGTGTTTCAGATACGTTTCTTCTTTTTCAAAAGAGCATTTGAACTGTAGTTTTTGTACTTTAAATTGTGAGTTTGGCAGGCTGTACATTTTCAAAGCCGTTTCACAGAGGCAGACATTTGTATTCAGTGTTTATAGCATCGCAGACAGTATTTCAGAGATCTTCCCTTTTGAATGTCCTGAAATGTTTTATTGTTCTGATGATATTCACTGAAGTATGGAGCAACGTATGTTTATATACTTAAACTCTATGACTCTGTAAACTAAAACAGAGCTCTGTTGTGACGTATTGGTGCAGGGCCAGAAAACTCAGACCAAAAGCCTGGTCATTATGCAGTCACTCCCACAGATCCGTCTGAGTCAGATTCTCTTCACTCAGCAGAGATTTTTGTGACCTTTTTGGATACACTTATAGTTTTTTCACAACACATTGGAAATAAGTTATGCATTAACATATTTAGGATTCTGCACATTTAAAGGGACAGCGCACCCAAGAAGCTTAAAAAAATGATACTTATTATATTATATTTAGTGCTGTCAAATGAGTAATTGATATATTACTTAAATTTATATATTAAAGAAAGAAATTATATATATTATATATATATGTATATATATATATAAAAGCAACATACAAATATAAGAAACTATATTTTAAATATATACATATATACATATATATATATATATATATATATATATACATACTGTATATGTGTGTACTTATATATACATAATAAATATTCACTACACATACATATATAATATAAACAAAATCTTTTCAGGCTGACTAGCATAAAGAGCTTTCCAGAATTTCTGCTCAGATGGATGTCAGCCAAATCGTTCATTTTAGTCATTATTTTATAATGAATCTATCTGTTCTTTTTTTTCAGTAAAAATAATGATACTCCCTGCAAAGGAAAGCTGGACCTGATGCAAAGTGACCTGATTCACACTAATTCAAAGTATTTCCAACGGAAAATCCATAATTAATATTCCTTAACAGTACACACATTTCATGTGTTAAAAGACTCAAGAATGACACTTACTACCAGACATAAACACTTAAATAGCACATACAACACATAAAAAGAAGGCCTAAAAGTGCAAGCGAGCAAGTTCAAACAGCTGCTGCAGTAGAAACTCATGTGAGTTTGTAAAAAAAAAGTTATTTATAGCTGTTTTGACATGCACCCTTATCTCATTCACAGCCTTAACACACACCTGGTGTAATTGGTGGTTTGACACAAGACCCCTCCAAAACTCAGAGACAGAAGAATCCCCAAACTCCACACAGCAGTCAGACGCTCCATATTCCTCCGCACTGAGATCCACATGCAGACGGAGCCACGGGACACATGACACGAAGAGGGAGGGATGCTGAGGAAGGAGTAGAGGGAGTGTTAAAGTGACGCTATGGGGGGGACTAGCAAGGAAAGGCTTAAATTAGAGCCAGATGTTCACCTTGGATTGAATAACAGCTTCATTGACTTTGGCCAAAGGGAGAAGTGCTGCATCAACAAAAGCAGGAACAAAAAAAGACACAAATGCAGTGTAAACTCTGTTTGCGGGAGCCGTTGAAAGTCAAACCCACTCTGTTTGATTAAACTATAAGTTTCAGACAGTCTTTCAGGGGAGGCTTTAGGTGTTATCTGCTCCATTTGCTGTCAGGATGCCCCTGAGGCGTTACAATCTCTTTCACTTTTGCAGAGATCAAGGGGTGGGTTTATTGTGCTCCAATTACCTCTCCTAAGGATGTTGATATATTTTATTATCTCAACTGGTAATATTCTAATAACTGCAGCTAAAGAAAGTCCCACACTCAAAATGTTATTATAGAGGGAATATCTAGTATTCTCATTCAATAAAACATAAGAAAAGAATGAATAGAAGACTAGAAGACAGAATAGAAGTCTGTTATTAACAGACAACAAAAATTATTGTGACCTTATATCTCACAATTGCCAAAAATTTATATATTTTTGTATTTACTTTAAGGCAGAAATAGCTTTTTTTAGGAAAAAACATTGTGCACAATAATACCAGCAGCGTGCTTTAAGAAATTTTAAATAAATCACATTTCTGAATTTATTAGGACTTAAAGAATGCATGATTTATAGTGCTATCAAATGATAATGAATCTAAAATATTTTTTTGCATAATATATATGTGCTATATTTATTATGAATATATGAATGTATATATTTCAAACAATATGTTGTTTATATCCTAAAAATATTTATTTACAATATAAATCCTATGAATATAAATATAGATACATAAATACAAATTTTCAAAATATATACTGCCATATATTTAGTATTTATACTATTATAGTTTTTTCTCTAAATAGATTTTATTTTTAAAATAACTTCTTTTCACTTTTAAATGTTATTTATTATTAAATAAATTATTAAATATATTTATTATGAGTGAATTACAGTGAATTTTTCATCTTACTTTAATTGCATTTTTATTTTACTGTATTAAAAATAATAATTTATTTTTTATGTAACAATAACAACACTCTAAAAAAATCTGTAAAATTTACAGTAAAAAACTGGCAGCTGTGGGTTTTTTTTAGTTAATAATAAACCAGAATAACTGATATGATGTTAATATACCTATCAAAGTAGTGAAATCTATTTTGTACCTTAATTAACTGATAACTACTAAATGCAGGTGGTGATGAGTAAGTGACAAAACTCATCACGTAGCTTTTAACTAGTAACATATATAGAAGGTGCTCAGTGTCATTCACACAAGCACTAAACACCATCATAGTAAGAATTATTAAACTGAAATGTGCAATGAACATTCCTTTAACAACATTACATGTAACACACATCCCTAATAAACATTACTGATGCAAAAAAACTAAGAAGAAACATAGTAATTAAAAAAAAACCATGAAATTCAAACAAAATGTAAAATGCAATGCAGAGAATTCTGTCAAATTGCATTGTTTTTCTTTAAAAGACACTTCTGGTTGTAATTGGGATAAGTGACCTCAGCCTTATGAACACATTCATTCTATCTATCTGTGTCTGGTCAGAGTAAAGGGAATGAGTCACATTGTTTGAAGAATTTACCCTTCATGGAGTTCTGTTGTAGCTCTGGACTTTCTATTGACATTACAGGAGCCTGTACAGGGAAACATCCACACAAAATCTCCAGGAGAAATCACAGCATGAAGACATTACAGTTTAATTAATGAACGATAAAAAAAATCTAAAGCTAAGCATCATTAGGGAAGCAAACCAAACATAGGCTATCCAATAATAATTAAAACAAACTGTCCTGTGTGCTAACTGTGTTGTGCTTGGCATCTGGTTGCGTTTGTGTTCTCTGGGATGTGATTGGAGATGTGATGACAGACAACAGCACAAGAATGTGGTGATGTGGGACTTTGCTGGGGGGTGAAGGGAGCGTGAAGGGGGAAGGGTGGTGTTGAGCCAACAATAGCTTGAAGACCTGGAAGAAGGTCAAGAGTTTGAGTATCACTGCAAAAACAATGCATCAAAACGTATTCTTGGCAAAGAGACAAGGAGGGAGTGGTTTTGCAATTCATATATTTCATAATTACATTTGGCAGTAGAACATGACTTTATAGGTAAAGAAATGATGAATAATGTAAATTATGCAACCTTGGTCTCATATGTTAAACAAGGCTTGCTAATGAATTACAGTTTGCAATCAACAATTTTTCATAAAATAAAAATGAATGAAGACTGATGCAGTGGAGTTTCACAATGGAAAACTGGCATCATAAAAGTAGACCATATGACTTGTGTCCTAAATTTCAGTTGTCAAGCAAAATATATAAATAGATAAAAACATTTCCCGTAAAAATATGTTAGTAGTATTTTTGGTTTTGAAAAGATTGAACTTAAATTCACAGTAAAAATATACAGTATGTCATTAAGTGATATAATGTTGTAACCTTTATTAAAATTCTGGGAATGTCAATTTAATATTTATTACATTTTTAATTTAATATTTTATATTTCATATTTTTTTCATTTTAAAAACTGTAAGTGTAACCACATTTTACATAAGTCCTGTTGCTGTTAACAAAACAGGTTTTTATAATTAAAATGCTTTGATTATAATAATGATTGCTTTTCTGAAGAACACACAGAATTTTAGTCATTATTTACTGACAATTTAGACTGAGCTCTCAATGAAATCTTATTAGCTCTCTTTAGAAATATTAAACTTGCGTCTTTAACTATTCAGTTACAAAATTCAGTTACATCAATTCATAATAGTCGTTATGATGTCAAATATGACAATATACTTATTTTATGGGGGGTATGAATGAAACAGAACGTCTAGGACAGGGTTGTCCAAGCTCGGTCCTGCAGAGCTGGTGTCCAGCAAAGTTTAGCTCCAACCTTAATTAAACACACCTGAAGCAGCTAATCAAGCTCATACTAGGCATGTTAGAAACCATCATCCGTGTTTGGAGGCAAGTTGGAACTAAACTCTGCAGGACACAGGCCCTCCAGGACTGGGTTTGGACAGCCCTGGTCTAGGTTACCTGAAGCAGGGAACGGAGACGTTATATATGGGAACTCACATGAGAGACCAACTGCCTTTGAGCTTCAAACAAAAGGCCAATGAACATTGGCATGCACAGATTGCATTCAGGTGCACCTCATCACTACATGAGTATAAGACCCCGAGGTCGTGGCAAGCAGGTATAACATCTCTGTTCTCTCCTAATAAACCCTAATAAAAATTACTGATACAAAAGAAGAAACATAGTTATAAAAAAAACATGAAATTCAAACAAAATGTAAAATGCAATGCAGAGAATTCTGGGAATGTCAATTTGCATTGTTTTCCTGTAATTGACCATAAATTTACCATTAACCATTTAACAGGTTTTTACCGTAGCATTTTTAACAGTTTTTTTACAGTTAAAATCACAGTAATTATTTACTGACTTTATGTTATTTGAATTATGAAATTTGAGATGAGCAAATTTCTGTAGTAAATCAACAACATGCTACAGATGCGGTCCATACAGTCTGACTTGTATTGAACTCAGAACATTCCTTTAAGATTAAAAGGCACTTCTGGTTGTAATTGGGATAAGCGACATCAGGCTCATGAACACATTCATGGTGTTTGGAGGCAAGTTGGAACTAAACTCTGCAGGACACCAGCCCTCCAGGATTGGGTTTGGACAGCCCTGGTCTAGGTTACCTGAAGCAGGGAATGGAGACGTTATATATGGGAACTCACATGAGAGACCAACTGCCTTTGAGCTTCAAACAAAAGACCAATGAACATTGGCATGCACAGATTGCATTCAGGTGCACCTCATCACTACATGAGTATAAGACCCCGATGTCGTGGCAAGCAGGTATAACATCTCTGTTCTCTCCTTCAGGGAATGTGGATTACCTTCGTAACCCTTTCAGTCGAATCAATTCGACGATACATATGGGATCACCCATGGAAAGAGCCACGATTTTGTTTCTTACCATTTCTACATGTGAATTTTTTGAACAATTCAATATATTGATAATATTATGGATATAATTGAAGGGAAACCCTTCTGTGGAATATTGAGATTTGTAGTCACAACCTACTGGGCGAAGGAGACCCAGTAAGAGCAAAGTCGGGAGCTACTCCACTTCTAGGTCTGACTGCGGGGCAGGAGGATTCAGGTTCGCCTTGTTAGGGGAACAACTGAGAAGGTTGTAGAACCTCGCGAAGGTGTTGGGTGTCGCCCAGCCTGCAGCCCTACAGATACCTGCTAGAGAGGCGCCGTCAGCCAATGCATAGGATGAGGTACACCGACACCTAAGGGGCACGGCTCTCCCTGCATCTACCACCCAATGGGCCAACCTTAGTTGGTGCTTCCCGAGGGATGTACCCTCCTCATAGGTGCTACTCCCGGACACCGACTGTGGACATCCCCTGACCAAGGGATCGTGCCCCCGACCTCCGTCGCCCATTTTTGATGAGGGCGAGGTCGGACACGGAGCGAGGTTCCTGCAGCCCTTGATCAGGACCACCCTCGTGCAGCTCATGGCATGCAGGGCGGTGGTAGCCTGACCCGCAGTGGCAAGCTCGGCCCGCGAAGGCGGACGAGAGCTCACACCCTTTGGAAGGCCTTCGCAACTGATCCAGCCAGCGGCAGTGCTGTGCGGGCAGGCACCGCGACAATACGCTTAGCGTGGGGGAGACCGCCACGCCATCAAGGGTGGTGAGGAGGGGAGGAGACAGGGCGGGGGTAGGAGGCCCGTCACGATCTGAACAGTTCTTTACCCACGGGGGTACCGCAGTCCCTGCCCAAGAAACCAATCAACCAGCCTCGAAGAATCAGACGGGGGCCCCTGACACCCCCTATTCGATTCCCTTGGTGGCTCGGAGGAGCATAGCAGACAGTTCGGTGTCCGGCTCGAACAGGGCAGTGACCACGGAGGGCACTGTCCTGGTGATACGTGCACTTCACTAGCCGACTCTCCCTCTGATGCTGCAATAGACATCTCATCCCACTGAGGACAAGATACAATTATCTCCTGTCTCATTATGGTTTGAAGAAACCCTCTATCACACAACGGCAACAACAAACAACGAAGCTCCTCGCTTCTCTTTTTCTAAATCTTAGGTTTTTCAAAGAGGTCTGTGTAATTATTCACAGAGATTAACTAGAAGAGTTTGGAGAAATCTCACAATTCTGCTACTCTGGACAATCTGAGATATGGAAACAGGAGTCACGAGACACTCTGAACTGCATTCTTGAGCTGAGGGAAACTACAGATTTAAGCTTAGGAAAGTCGGCAGAGAAAGTGGAATGCTCACTCTTTCTCTTTGTGTCGCCTTGCTTAGACACAAAGACGCACATTCGTATCAACAGCTTGGGTTGTGAAAACAGTTTGTGTTTGCTGGAAAACGAAGTCTTGAAAAATATTTACTTTGGGGCGAATATAATTAAAAGCAGTGTGAAGACAATTGTGGATGTTGCCAGATATGTCACTGCACCCTCTAGTGGCCACGCAGAACCATTCAGTCAAGGTAAAGAAAAACTCACAGACTGTCAAAACAAGATTATTTAAAAAAAACTTTAATTTTTAAGCATGTTTAAGTAAAAATTATTGACTCAAGTTTTGGCAAATGTACAAAATCAATTTACAATTCCTGCACAATCAACAGAAGCTTTAAACAGAACAGTACTGCATGTAAACTGATTGGGCCTGTCTGCTTTCACAGAAAAGCTTTTGAAAAGCCCTCGCAAGTAAATCTGAGGGCAACAGGGAACAAGGGAAGTACTTGTCTTTTTTTAAACTACTTAAACTTAAATTATTAGGTTTGTAAATAATGCAATCCTGCATTTGTCGTGGAGCTAAACAAGACTCTACATTCTAAAAAATTGCGTCCTTGTGTTTCAATGAACAATACAATGAAACAAATGGAACGTCAAGCTCAACTGGGAGGCTTTTAGATTTAATTTTATTGCTCTTGAAAATAAGGGCAAATGAACAACAGAGAAAAATTCTCTGCTAGTCATTTATTTCCATTTTATGGACTTAATAGTATCAAAAGCTACTTTAACCGTGTGCTGGGATTCAAAACTGCACACATTTTAAATATATATTATACATAAAAAAAACACATCCAGTTAGTTGGATATGGACAAATAAATAATGTTTTAACACTATTAGTAAAAAAATTTGATGCTGGATTTTGATGCTGATGACTGAAACACACTCAACATAAGTGCAAAGCAAATGTTTTTAACATGTGATCTTAATTGCATTTCAAGTGTCTAAGGCAGCAATTCAAAACCACAGCATAAAATGACATGACATCTGAAGGTAACTCACCCTTTTAAGTACTGAGCTTAGTTACTTTTACAATAACTCAAAATTACACAAATATGTAAAGTCAGACGATGAATGTTTTGGCAATTTTTCTAAAAAAAACAAAAAAAACGTTTTTGGCCAATCATTATTCTGTTCAACCAAAATACTTTGCATTTAAAAAAAAATAAAAGATATAATCAACCGACTGTTATTACATTGCTCAATAAGATTGTCAAAGACATCAACATTTCCTCAACACATTGTTTCTGGTTACAGGCTATCATGTTTTCAAGGTCAGATTGATCCCAAGATTCCAATTGTGTGGAACAGTTTGAAAACTGACACAGCCTAGAAACCCACACTGGAAAGAGTTTCATTAAAAAGTCCACACCTTTTTAACATATTTCTGTGAAGTACATTTCTTGTCAAGATGTCCATAATTCTATAAACCTGTAATGCCGTGTAATGAATACTTTTGAAAAAGTGCATGTCATAGGATAGATAATGCCATGCAGGCTCACAAATAACCTGGAAGCAGAACATAGTGCAACAACAACAACAACATCCAGCCAAGTGCAAAAGGTTGACATTCAAAATGTGCTTTTTTCAGCTAGGGAACTGAAAAGAAGCTTCTTTTTATTTCATGGAGACCAGCTTATAAAGCTTCGTATTACTCATAATTTCAAAGAATTCTGTAAAAGTGAGCCATCGATACTCATTACGAACCTCACACACTTTTAGCTTGGTCTAAATTCAACTTGGTCCTAAAAGATAATAAGGGAGGAACACAACCAATCACGATCCGGAAGCCTGGCTTTCACCATCACTGATGATGTCACTTCAACCTCCTTCAGCCAACTTCTATGTGCTTGTGGCAGCATGATTGTCTCTCTGTTCATTATCAGATGAAGGTGGGCTCAAGGGAAAGGCTGTTTCAACAGCGATAAGTTTATCTTGTTTTTGGGCCTCTTCTCTTAAAACCATGTTGAGATCCATCTCATGAAAGTCCAGATCTAATGGAGTAAGAATCGAGGAATCTGGGGGAGACTCACATCCAGTGCAAGACTGTGAAGAAAAGAAATAACTTAGAACTTGCCTGTAAGATACATTAAATAGCACCACTTCATGCTAGCATGTTGTGAAGCTAACAATACTCTAGAATTACATAAACATTGACTACAATTGTCCTTTTGACTCATTTAAACGATTTTTCTAAATATGGGAGGAGGGTATTAAAATGAATCACACAACAAATTACTGGTATTTGCGCTTTTATTTAATGGCCAGAAAAACATGTCTTAAACAGACTGTAATTTACTGCTTTTGGTAAATTGTACTGGTCATTATGGAAATTATCTGGCTGCAATTAATGTGTGAAATCTCTGTAAATTCACATGCCGAATTTCCGCTCCAAATACGCTTTTATGGAATTACGCTAATTTGCCCTGTTTAGTAAGCCTGCCCCTATATATTTACAGTGGACAGAGTTTGTCGCAAGGCAAACTGGGTAGAAGATATACATACAGTGAGAACTGCAACAGAATCTGGGCAGAACTAGAAAGAAGCATAATGTTGGTATCTACTTTCTAAATGAGGATTTGTGTCTTTTCTTGGGTAAAGCTACTTACTGTAACATTAATGGCCTTTGGAAGGCAGCCGGATTGAATCCAAGGGTGAACCTGAGTTAACTCTTTCTTCTGCTCTTCAGTAAAGTGAGGCTGATGCTTCTGAACAGCTTTTAGGGCATCTCTGTCTTCTTTCAGTACTGATTCTCTGTCTCTGTACAAACACACACACACACAAATATAAATTAATACACTTTTGTGACATAATTTGCACTAAGTCTACTTTTATAAGTTATACAAAACAGCTCAGCGAGTCAGTTTTATTCCAACCAAAATCACAACTAATAACCAACTAATTAAGGTATTTAAACATGGTTTTTGCTTTTTGTAAATAAAGATGTCAGAACAGGTTTGGAATTAAAAAGTTTTCTTTTTAGGTTAGTTAGCATGCAACTGGTTAAGGAATGTGGCAAAAATGGCCTTACTTGAGGGGAATCTGGTATGTCATCATGACTTTATCATCTGTGTTTGCCATGAGGAGCCAGATGGGGTCCTGCAGGACAAACTTAATGAACTGTTCCCCTCCCAGATCTTTAGATCCTTGTTTATGGTTGTGATCATTCTCAGATGAATCAATACTTCCAAAGTACTTGCTAGTATTGCTGCTCCCTAAGAGGAAAAAGTCAAAAAAAAAAAATGCAAAAAAGCAACAAGTACATTTCGTTAGAATTTTTCTATTTACATTTCACCACAGAAATAAAGTAATCTACAACTTTAAGAATAAAGCAAACATGAGAAAATTACTTACTTGTGCCACTTCCAGATGTGCTACACCCATTCGATCCAGATCCAAATGACACTGACCCTGATGATCCAGAACCTGAAGCGGCGGAGCCAGTGCCCGAGCGGGAGTCCTCTTGCAGCAGTAGGTCCAGCATGTCACTCGAGGTCGACATGGCATCCTGGTTGGACTCATTGACTTCAGGCTAAAAGGAAGTTAACTCAAAGTTAGCAAAAGAGCAAGGTAATGGAAAACAACTGAGCTTTAAAAGGTTCTTCATACTTACAGTGTCACTGAGCTTGCCATCTTTGGGATTGCTGCGATTGGTGGAATTTTGCATCACAGTCCCGCCCCCTTGCGTTCCTCCACTCCCTGGTGGTGGAGTCTGTTGCATAGTGTCTGTTCTGTTGCTTTGCAGTTCCTCAAGTTGTAAAAGATTGAGTGGGGAGGAGCATCGGGATTGAAATAGAGGAGATCCCGCCCCTTCCCTATCGCCAGCCTGTTGCCCAGTAGACTGGGGTGTGCTGGAGCGAGACTGCCCATGTGGGGCAGTATTGGCATTTCCTGCTGGCATTGATGGAGAGTTGGGGAAAGTGTACAGAGGATTTGGGTTATAGAATTGTTGGGGAATCATTGTAGGCATGGCAGGATTCATCTGAGAGCCCAGTGGATTGAACTGTCCCATTGGAGGATTGAATGATGGTAAACCAACAATAGTGGAAGGGAATTGGCCCAAGGGGTTCATTTGGGCTGGGAGTTGCCCACCGAGCTGCGAGTTGACTGGGTTCAACTGTGGTCCTGGATTTCCAAGTTGTGGAAACATATAGTTGGGCAACATGAAGGTCATGACTTGTGGCATCACTGGAGGAAAGCCTTGCATGGGGAATCTAGGGACTCCTGCCTGCATGGAAGGATCTGTTACCATTTGGGACATCGAGAAAGGTGATGAAATGGGGAACATAGGCATGTAGCCTGGGGGAAAGGAGGTCATCATTGGAGCACCATTAGTCTGGGATGCCGCAGATGTTGGCCAAGAGGTGGAGGTTTGTTGAACTGAGTTTGGTAGGTTGGGTCTTACTGCTGCAGGATTGGATCCTCTATATGGGCTAGATCCAGAGGGGGAGGGACTGTCTGGTGTGTTGCCATCTACTTGGTGTTTCCGTCTTTTCCCACCTCTACCATGCCGATGAATGCTGTTGTTGCCCACAGAAGGATAGTTCTGGGAGCTGTTCACTCCTAGACGGCACAAACCAAATATTAAAGGTGAAGGTAAAGGAAGTCAGACAAATTCATCTTATCAACAACTATTCAAAGCTGTTACCTTTTGCTCCAGGCGTAGACAAATGTCTGCGCTGTGGTGGCCCGCTGGGTTGGACCAGCCGCAGATGGCTGATGTCTCTGAAACGGTTGAGGAAAGCTTGCTCTTCTTGCTGGGTGTGTGCAGATAACCTCGCCTTTGTGAGGCCCTTACCGGCATTGCCTCCACCTCTTCTTTCCTTCTCCTTTTCTTTCTCAGGAAGAGCAGCCGTAGGGGACATGGCCGGCTGGGCGTTCACGGTCATGGGAGAGGTGATGGAGGTGGGTGGGGCTGATGTGAAAGGTGTTGGGGTGGTTGGCGGCTCCTCCATTGTAACAATGTCTGGATATGGATCAAAGTAGATTGCTTGATTTGAGTTTGCAAAGTCTGTCATTTCATACAATATAAGATAAACCATGTACATAGGTTAATGAAAAGAAAACCTGGAAAAGTGGCCAAACCTGATTCAGGTGGCTTCTTGTCACCAACATGAACAATGGTGCTGCTGAAACTGCATTGGGAAGTGACCGAGACAACACTTTCAGCCTTGCAGTGCAAAGCCAGAGGGGTTAAGGGGTGCGTTGGTGCTGCAGGGACAACCTTTGAACCCTCTGCCATATCTAAATGGAATAGTGAATTAGAGATATATACATTTACACAAACAACATACAGTTATAAGATGATACTGAGAGAATGCCAGTAGTGGTTGGTTGTATGTTTTTTGGGGGGTTTCTAAATACTTATAAGATGAATACGTTATACTTTAGCAATGCTTTTCTAACCTTCAGTTGCTCCAGCCCCTTCCCTTTGTTTGTCATCGTCGGAGGTAGAAGAGGTTGTACAGGAAGATGAGCAACATTTCCTCTTCACTGTGCCTGCGACATTAAAGCTCTCCAGATATCTGAACAAGACAATAAAATAATAACATAGTCAATATTAATACCTTACATACAACCAGAAAGCAAAAATTCTGTCTTTATTCATTGTGCTACTCTTGTGAAAGCACATCAAAGACTGACACAAAGAAAATTAATTCTTGAATAAAGTCTTCATATTTGTTTTCTTTGCATAACTGATGTTGAACCGCTTGAATGTGGTAGGCTGTCTTTTAGAAAGCTCTCGGATTTCCTTAAAAATATTTGTTCAAAAAAATTAATGAAAGTCAGGGTTGGAGTGACTTTTTGGGTGAACTATTCCTTAAACACTGGTTAAGGCAGACAGATGAGAGACTTACCGTATGATGCTGTCCAGACAGTTGATCTGCTGGTATGAGTAGATGGTGGGCAGCTCCTTCCTCGGTGGACTGGACAACGCTAAACTCGCCAGACCTTCTCTAGCAGTGACCTCTGCTGTGTCTGCTGTATTTGCCAGTGCTTCTAACATATGAAAAGGATCATGTAACTTAAAATATGATAACAAGCCTGTGATCTGAGGCTAAATAGATAGGTCATTATTAATTAAATGTTAACAATGTTTACCTAAGCTACTCTGTTTGAGAGCTGGTAGCCGGTTTTGTGAATCAATGAAGACCTGCTGCCCACTGGCTTTTACCATGTGCATGTCTTGACAAATCTGCTCAAACGTCATCTAGAAATAAATAAATGAGGAAATAAAGGTTGACACTTTGGAAGTCATTGCATGTTTCTGGACTGAAAATAGAGAAAACTTCCTCACTGGCTTCCTGGGCTTGATCTGGTCCTCAGAAGCATGTCCGTTACTCTCAGACGAGGAAGTGGCGCTTTGCTGGTGCTCATGTGAGCCACTGCTGCCCAGACTGCCGTACCCCTGTGAGCTGCTGGCATGTACAGGCTGCACCAGGAACTTGTGGATCAGCTCATTTAGCTGTGGCACATCTGGGGACATGATTCTTACATCCCCGCCCTCCAGGTCAGTGAACACATCCTCATTCAGTGGACTCCTGCAGAAAGAAAATGATGGAAGATGAGTCCATTTAAAAGTAGGGGTATAACGGTACAGCAAAAAAAAATTCATACCGAAAACGTACAGGTCTTTTGGTTTGGTACGTATGTTTATCTTACAAATACAGCAGAGTTTTAACCACTGCATCAGTGGAACTTTATTGAAGACTTTCAGTTTGTTACAAGCGATAAGAAACAAAGTGCCATCTTTTAAGTTATGTCATTTTTTACAGAAAGTTCAAACAATAATTGCCTTTTTGGTGCTCTTTGATGTAGCACAACAGATCACTGTATATGTATATCATTTTAAACTGCAGCGTGGAGCACGAGTGAGCACGATCATAATAGCGATCACTGATGATTATCATCATGCTCTTTACTAATAGTTTTAAAGCAAATTTTTTTTTTTCATTCCGCGTAGCCCCATCAAGCTCTCGCTGGATCCGCTCCTCGGCTATCAACGAGAGGAACATCTTTACTTCCTCAATAGACCACGAAACAATGGTTGATATAAAAAGGTGCATTTCTTGCAGTAATGACGATTTTCCCCGGCTAATCAGTGACCAGCAGAGTTTACACGTAACGGTACGACTCGCTTGGAACCTCGGCTGAGGTGGTACTAAAAAAATGACCAGGTACCAGTACATTACACTGTACTGTTCCCAGTGAAAAACCCCCCAAAAGTGAGCTGTACTGAACCGTACCGTACAGTTCTATGCAGTGGAAAAGCGCCATTAGTGTAGCATTACACTCCTCTCTTTGAGTAGATTTCAGATTCAGCTCATGAGAGTACCTGCCCAGCCAAAAGTAGAGGTATAGCTATGCTTTTGTGCTTGTATATTTGCTATATGAAGTGCATTCACTTACGTTCGAACTTTGTGCCGCCCCACTATGAAAGCCACCTTCCTGCTCCAGGGGTTGATGAAGGATGACCAGCTGGTGTCGAGGGTCAAGTACTCCCCACTTCGTGCACGCATGCGCAGGGGTGAGTGGTCGAACGGCTGCCCTGCATACTGAAGAACTGATGAAGGGAGGACAGCAACTAAATCAGTGAGTTCTGCTACACAAACATTCACCATTAAATTGTGCGTATACCCAGAATGAGTGACTCACTTTTTTTGTGGATGGCCACCATAAGGAGTCTGTCTTCTGGATGCAGGTAAACAAGCACCGGCTTCCCAACCAAGTCCTGAGGTAAGTAACCTAACAATGGCACTGCCCTAAGAATTACAGCAAGGACGTTTATGCACCTGTTCCAAAAAGGCATGAACGGTAAATGTGAGAGACAGCTCTAGGGAAAAACACAAACCTTTCATCAATTTCTTGGAACAGACAGTTTGGGGTGTGACTGGTGGTAAAAATTCTCTTGTCTGCTGGGATGCGAGGTGCTGTTATGAAAGAAAAAAAAACACGGAAATACATAAACAGACATTAAACGGTCTGCACACTGCGGTTCATTAAGTATTAGTATTACACTTACATAAGGGTGATTTTTCAAATATCAGCATGTTAGACTAGTAATTATAGACGCCAAGAGTAGTCTCAGTAATTAAAGAGACACATTAAACATTTTCAAAGCAATTATAATCTTTTTTGAACGGATGAAACCGACCAGTTTTTTTGTCAACATGAATATTATTGTGTTAAGATTATACTTTTAAAACTGAAACAGCATTTAACATATAACATGTTTTCACTAGTCTTGAAAAAAATAGACATTCTTTAAATAAAATAAATGAAATCCTATTTCTTTTTTTTGTGATTTAAAAACAATTCTACTGATAACAGACGTATGAATGGTAAAATATTTGACATCTTGTAGAGTCTTGTTTTACCCTCATAGCCGGAGTGAACTTTTTCAGCGATAAGGAGGCAGCAGGGCTCAGGTTGGGACGTGTCGGAGTCCCTTAGGGTCAGCTGATATGGTGTGAGACGGAAGGGGTAATACTTCACTTCTCCATCGCTGTCCCTGCCTCTGCTGATCCGACAAAACATAGACTTTTCCTCGGCACAGTCCACCTGTGAGGCTGCACAAAAACAAGGCTTTAATTAATAGTCCTTTCCCCAGCATATATTTGGCCTAACTTAAAAAAAAAACTAATAATAATGAATTCAGTTCTTTTAATCTAACCAAAAACATGGCCTATCTATATATTGATTCATTTATTATTATTGTTCAGTAACACTTAGTTAACTACATTGGTTAACATGAAATAACAATGCCTGCATTTATTAATCCTAGTTCAAGTTAATTTTGACTTTTAATAATACTTCATAAAATCAAAAGTTGTTCCTGCTGATATTATTCAATGAAGCTAACATTTACAATAAATAGTTGTGTTTTTATTAAATCAACTTTAACAAAGAATATTAACTACTGCTGTTAACTATTGACATAATTAGCCTATTAAATAGAGTCTGAGGCTAAATTATTTAAAAACCTTGTGTACTTTCTGTGTTCTAATAAATTATATAATTGTGCTTGTAAATGTCTCCTTATAACCCTTATATATAATTAAGATAAAAACACATAATTTGAAAACTTAGCATTGTGCCCCAAAATT
>JAUYWG010000044.1:7465979-7486612 GCA_034779775.1 Enteromius afrohamiltoni
AATGGGGTAAACGAGCTGGGAATAAAGATTGCCATATTTTTACTATTGTTTACCATGCTTTTTTGTTCTTATTTACTCCCACTCCTTACAACAGTCTATATTTAGACATTAAGTCTTGGCTCCTCTTACCTTCACTGACATGAAAAAGATTGATTTGCACTTTGCTTTGAGTGATGTGTATCATTTTAATAGTTCTTATAATCTGAACATAAAAGTAACATTCTTACAAATCAAGATCTATCTATCTATCTATCTATCTATCTATCTATCTATCTATCTATCTATATATATATATATATATATATATCTCTATCAAGCACTGTCTGAGCACAAGATTAAATTCAAATTTGAAATTTGGGTGTAGCCAATATCTTAGTAGTTTTATTTTCATTAAGACTAATGGCTGCACCGATGCTAAATATCTCAATTAAAGCTAAATGTGTGATCATCAAACTGATTTTGACTAAAGGACACACCAAACATTTGTGCTGTACTCGTATGGCCTGTTATTCAAGGCCAACAGACAAATTCCAAACGAAAGAGGAAAAAACAATGTACGTTTTCTGCATTTCACAGTAATATGAGGTTAAATAAATTCTTCCTGGGTTGTTCCTCACACTCGACTGGTAAAGGCAGGGTCATATGAATGATAGGGACAACATCCCCACCCCCACACAAGGCCTTCATTAAGCATGTGTGAGTCTCTGTCATTGTTGCGTCATCGTCAACGTACATTTTATTAAATAACTGCACCAGATGTTTACATTTGTTACCAGTACAAATCTGTTTTTATCTAAGCTTGAGCCTTAAAACAACAGAATTGTCACGTTAACAAATCACACTCCAGGCCTAGCGATGCTTTAAAAGAAGTATACAGTAGGAGAGGTAATATAGACATATTATTGAAGATGCGCGCCGATTACAGCCTCGATTATTTAAACCAGTTAAACGAGCGCGTCTAGAAAACACTAGTATACACGGCCATCTTTCCTGCAGAGGAACACCTGCGCCCTTTGTGCCAGCCATTAGGTTCAACCAAATATCAATGCATATCAAGGTTTGGTTCCATAGAAACATGCTGAATGGGAATAAAACAATTCGAAAATGTATCATCTCATCGCCCCCTTTGCCTGAGCGCGAGCAGATTCGTTTACCAACCCCCACGACTCGCGTGGAATATCACGCCTCTGGTTTACAGCCTGCGTATGGGATTTTTTTTGTTAGCGTCTTTTTTTTATTATTCCACGTGAGGTATATTTTTCCATTATCATTATATAAATGTTATTTGTTCCAATTGATATCGGGCCGTGTTTGAAATACAGCGGGCCTTAGGCTATTTGAGACAAATCCCAGCGGGCTTTTATAATGACATCGAAATGATCAAAAGGACAGGGATTTGGCAGGGACAAATACATTAAACACAATAGCCCACATAATGTCAGTTCATCAATTATTTTCATTCTAAAAGCGCGCGACCAATTCCAGCCAAACCAGTCCAATCCGGTGTCTAGGCGTGATTCTGTAGCTGTTGCTCATACCAAACAAGAGAATAAAGCCTAAAACGTCTATACTATAAATAAACTAGTTCCTGGACAGCAATTTAATGTATAGAGGCAAATTTAGTAAGTCAGCGGTAGCAACTGAAATAGAAAAACATTGGCCGTTTGGAGCCTATTTATAGATTATTAACGTTATATAGCACGCGCGCTCGTCAGAAGTCCGCGTGAAATACGCTATGGATGTGAAATAATAAGTGTGCACTATCAAATATAAACCTACGTTAACGTAGAATGTGGTTATTTTGAGCGTAAATGTTATTTCTTATAAATTAACAAGTGGAAGTAGCATCGTAATAATCAAAACTAGTTCATAATTCAAAACTAGAAGACGAAAACGAGTTTAAATTGAACAGTACTCACATTTTGAACCGGGTTTCGTGTGCGTCTACAAGAAGTGTGTGGATGAACGCGCTGCTTCAGGCGTTTCTCCCCGTCTCCGGGATAAATAATGCACTCTCCAGGTTATTCCAGTGAAGCGGTATTCCTTAAAGGTTTGTATTTACTTCTTTCCAGCGGTGTGCCGCGCCTCGCTATTATTCCCTTTATAATAAGGGCGCTCTACCGCTACTCTCCTCTGTCACTATGTACACATAAAAAATAGATGCTCGGATTAAGCGAACAAAGATGGCTCGTTGACGTCACTCGTCATCCGGGAAGCTGCAGGTTGGAAGCAGTGACCATGAGAGACAGGAGATGGAGGATGCGTTGCTTGTTGACAGTTTGACACGACGGGAAAGGGCACATTTAGGCTAAGCGTGTGGAACAGTTTCAGCAGTGTATGTAAGAGGACGTGGGATGGGGTTCACGGATTATATTTGCACAACATGCCTTGTGGTTGATTTATTTATAAGGATTGCGGAAACAAACAAAATGGCGGTCTATGAAAGCATGGATGGGCTTCCCAGGCTGCGTATGCTCACTTGTTAGTTATCCTAATGGGAAATAGGAAACCGTTTACATTTCTGGAGCAGTTTTATTGCAGTGCAACCTGATAGCACACGTGCAATACAATTTCATGATTTAGCACTAGAATAAGTAAATATCGTGTGTCTACTCGTGTTGTCTTGCGCGATATATTCTGTAAAATATGACATTGAATGCTGACAGTACAACCGGGGGGAAAAGTATTTGGCAGCGGTGGGATTCGAACCCACGCCCCCGAAGAGACTGGAGCCTTAATCCAGCGCCTTAGACCGCTCGGCCACGCTACCGTTGCAAATGCACGCAGTCCTGTGAATAAAATAAATGTACGATAAGTGAATTCGGCTAGTATTAATCTTGAAAAGTTTGTCATTTAGATATTAGATATAATATTAATTTAATATTCAGGTTGATGTATCTATAATCTATTAAGGTCGCTTTTTTATTAAGCTACTGAAGTTTTATTAATCGCATCTTTTATGATTACGACATGACTTAATCAAAGTTAAACCGTTCTAAATATATATAGATTTAGAAAAATATTTTTTAGAGGTTAAAACATATTGCTTCAACCACTAGATGTCGCTATATGCATGTACTTAGTATTCATATAACGTTAACGTTAGATTTTATCAAATAAGTTAGGCCTATCTCTGCCAACAAGAAAAACTTTACATAATGAATGCGACATGTAAAACCATGCATTCAAGTGGCGACGTTTAAACCTCAACAATATTTTGGTATATATATTTATGTAATGCAACACTAATTTCAAAAGAGATTTACTGATCGGTTTGAATATGATATTTTGTAGTACCATTTCAGGACCGTAATTTATTTTAGTCGAAATGGAGTTGAACCTGAATTCCTAACAGCAATTCGATGTAACGTTAAATGTTTTGTTTAGACTTTCTGCGAGTATTCAGACTCACTCAGCCTTCGTCTATGGGAGAACACTTAGCCCCTCCCCCTGACTCATATTAGTGGTTTGCTAAATATATAAACACGTATTTTAGGTCTTTTTCATGTAATATATTCGATGAAAACCTGAAATGGGACCTCTATATGTGTTGATTTTACGGTTTAACGAATAAATAGCGGAAAAGGCCATCGGTTTCAACATCCACCAATGGGAACGCCGAAAACGCCAGCACGTCAATGTAAGGTCTAAAAGAAACTAAATTTAAAATCTATACTTTACTTTAAAAATGCGAAAACCTCTAACAGATTCTCTTGTATTATTTATCAAATGTATGACTACATTCTTGATGTGTAGTTTGATTTATATTGAACAAATTGGAAACATAACCATGATTGAAAAAGCAAGCGTGGTTTAACAAAAGCTTTTCGAGAACAGTGAAGTAGCATCAGTGAGGTAACTCCTTACCTGTTACCTTAGAAATAAGGTTTCAGAACATGATGACTAGATTCTATGAATACGTGATTATTCACAGTATTCGTTAAGGGATTGCAACCTCTTAACGAATCTCGTCTGATCCTTGCTGATTTCACATGTTCACATGTTAAATATAGATCAGTATAATACTGGGAAGAAGGTGTCCGATTAACAGATGATGCATTATGATTTTTACATAGGAAACTTTATCATGTTTGACAATGCCTGTGTAGGCTTACAAAAGCTCATTCGAGTGCATTTTTGACACATCAGTGAGGTAACTAATTACCTATTATATTAGAATATAAGATTCAGAACATGATGAGCAGATTCTATGAATACGTGATTATTCACTGATCATTCGTCAGTTGCAACCTCTTAACGAGTCTCGTCTGATCTTTGCACTTTTTAGATGTGTTAAGAATAAAGCGGGAATTCGTTTGTAGGACTGTGACGTAATTACTTAATAAGTGGAATTGCTTCTGTGAAGTCACCTACTATTTTTCGGAGTTTTCAGACGAGGTGGCCGAGTGGTTAAGGCGATGGACTGCTAATCCATTGTGCTCTGCACGCGTGGGTTCGAATCCCATCCTCGTCGATATATTTTCAGGAAGTTGTCATTCTACATGAAGAATTCACCCAAAAATGGAAATTCTGTAACCATTTACTCGTCCTTACAGGAGTATTACAAAGCCAATTTTCCACTAGCTAATATGATTCTTTAGAGTCTTAGATAGTTTGTAATATAGTTTGTTTTAAAAGATAGTTTAAAAATGTAAATCACTCTGTTCTGTGTACTTCCCCTAACGTAATGAATATGCAAATTCACGTATTACGTCATCTAGGGAAATCTAGCAATTTTCAAACTGGCTTTAGCTAATTTTGATTGAAAAAAGTTGGCAACACTGCCCCGCCCCTCTTTTCCGAGGCACTATCTGAGGATCTTTGTTCAGCCTTATTCATAGTGAAACTTGCAAATTATCAAAGGGCCTAATGGTGACGATACTAGTTTAATGTATGTTTTATGAATGAGCTGATGCTGTTTTGTTATAGACCGTTTCATCGGGCGCACGTGCCCCGATCTAAATTACCTTCCGGTCTGTGTTTGTTTATTGTTCAACCACGGAATGCATGTTTGAAAATGAAAAATGAGGTATGAGTGTTTTTATATCACTGTATTTCTGAAGGAAGACTATCTTTAAAAAATGTCATTTTGTAAGCTCAAAGCTGCTTTGTCTACAGCCGTTACCGGGAAACGTCTCCTTTCTCGTACTTATAGTCTACAGTTTTACTAAATGCGTCTGATTTGCGCAGTAAACATATTTTGCTTGTTATCAAAGAAATAATCTACTCTAGAAAGGACTTAGCTGTTAAGTTAGGGCCACAAAAGCATGCATAAGCAGTAATGTTTGTTTATGTTGTTGAAACGGTCTATACAGAAATATTAAGCACTAACCACAACAATATAGTGCTATACCTGTACTAATGCATGTTAAATGAAGTCCGATTTTATTGCGCTTTTCACAATACACAAAGCAAGACATATGCTTTAAAACTGAGCAGTTTTAGAGATGGGCGATCTTGATAAAAGTAATCCACTGTTTATACAATATATATTTATTTGAATATTATTTATATTTAGGCCTACATTAGGATCAGTGAATAAGCACAAACTTATAATGATAGTACGTGAGGGTAAGACATCAGACAAAGCTTATATATATATATATTGTATTTGTATTGAATTGTATTTTTTTTACATTTTTAAAAAAATTATGATTTTGTTTTAACAATGATTTTAGAAAAAAAAAATCCCTTATGTAAAACTCAACAGGCTCAAAAAACAATCGTACTCGGGCCGGCTCACGGCATGCCTAGTGTGAGTAATGTAGACTAACCATGTTCCGTACACAATGATGTTCTGTACAGATTACCTTTTACCGCCGATTGCTGAATCTTATGGGTCATGAACAAAATATATATCGGTGTCATTCACTTCTCGCTCTTTAACGACAGAGAACCTCACACCAATTGTTTCAGTGAGATTTGAGTAAGTTTGCTCGGTCCGCCCGCTGTGATGGGAAAAGAACGGTGGGCAAGATAGATGGGGGGAAAGACAACTAGAGCAGGGAAAATGTGCATTTTGAATAATTTATCCATCTCAGAGTTTTACAGTCTTTATTAAACTAATATTATGGTATCACATATTGTTAAACGAATTAGTTTTTGTTAAATAAATGCTTTGAAATGGTAATATTTAAACGTAAATTCTGGCCGGTAAAACTAGTCCCGTCCGAATAGGGTTTTCGCCTCAGACATGCAGCAGGCGCTGTCTGCCCATCATCCTGCACGCAGTCATGCTTATATTTATAAAAACTTCAACTCAAACACAATGATAGAATATCCAGACATAGCTGTTATCTGTTGGTACAAAATATTGTTTTACAGCTCGCAGGTTGACCCATTAAATTCCATTTTGGGAGTTTTGCGCTCTGTACGGAATACCGTTGTAAGCCTGTACGGAACATCATTAACGCTCATCACGTTCCGTACACGTGCGGAGGAGGTATTTTTTTTACCTTTCTATTGATACTAAAGAAATCAGTCAAAGTGTGGACTGTGCAATAGGTATTTCCCCAGTCAACGATCACACAAACCTGATTGGCTGGCTTTCAACAAAAGATTTAAGTATTTATGAATATCTGTATCTACATTGGACTTCAGCAGACAACGAAACTGTTCGAAACTACAATAATAAACCCCCCACGCAGATGTTCTTTAGGTGTCTTCAAAAAAAATACCTTTCCAGGAAGTGTTCGATGGCGCCGTGGCTTAGTTGGTTAAAGCGCCTGTCTAGTAAACAGGAGATCCTGGGTTCGAATCCCAGCGGTGCCTTTTGAAATTAGAAAATCGTTTTTCTGGTATAAGCGTGGCTCAAAAGAAACTGGATGAGGAGCCATGTAAAGGTGTTTAAAATGTATTTTGTGAAACAAAAAGATGCCCAGTTAGTTGCAAGTTACAAATTGCAATCTATATTTTTAATGACATATCCACAGATTATATAAAAGAATGTTTTCGTGACGTGACAGTTTCTTAATATAAAATATATTAAAAAATTAAAAACGTTTATTGGCAGCGGTGGGATTCGAACCCACGCCTCCAGAGAGACTGGAGCCTAAATCCAGCGCCTTAGACCGCTCGGCCACGCTACCCTATGCAATCCTCTAAAAAATGCTATACACATGGATGAACCGTTCTGCACAGTACCCATCGTAAACAAATTTGAAATAGTTATTTAACCGACGAATTCATTTGTTTTTCAATAACCGTTTTCTTTCTATGACCTGCTGGTGTCCGTGTTCCCCCAATACTTACTTCTGGGGTGAAATGCTTACGTAACGATATGAATCAGATAAACAAAGTACTTTTTATGTGACCACATCCTTTATTCTGGCCTCAAGATTTTTGTTTTAAAGAATACAAATCTAGCAACATATTTATAATAAAAAAAACATGGTTTAATATATTTAGTATGTAACGTATACTTTATCTTATAAATTACAGGCTACATGTTTTTGATCAGAAAACATAAATGTAGGAGTAAAACATGATGCTTTTTTTCACTGATTTGATTTAATTTTAAATCAGTAAGCTACGTGGCGGAAAGGATCATATAGATCTTGACTGAAGTCATATGGGTCGTAGGTTGGAACTGGAGCATTTAGGATTACTTTGTTCCCTGTTTCCTTTTTCACCTTTTCAGCTGGCAGCGCTGGTGGTGGTTCGATCATCTTAACTGGCCTGGGAGGATTGTCGATTAAGCAGTCAGGGTCCCAGTAAGGATCACATTCATACTCCATTCCTTTGATAATCATTGGAGGAGGCGGTGGTGGAGGCGTGGATTTTTGTGGTGGTGGAGCAGGGGCAGATGTCACTGGCTCTGAGGCAGTTAAAGGTGGAGAGAGCGACTTCTGGACAGGGCTGCTGAGTTTGCAGTTTGGGTGGTAACGTGGATCGCAAAGTACAGGTACACCACCAGCAGGCAGGTACACTATGTGTGGCTTGCATTGGGGGTCTTTTGAATTACACAGGTACATGACATCCATCTTGGAGACAGGTGGTAAAGTAGGGGGTGGTGGCTGGGTGGTGGGCGGTGGCGTCGACTTAATTTGGAGGCCGAGAGTATTCTGGAATTTGGATGCATCAGGGCCAAATGTGAGCTCCAGATGTCGCATCTGCTGGTAAAGCATTCGAATTCGGTCTATCTCATAGAGCTGGAAAAGAGATAGTTGAAGCAGAGACAATAAAGCTTCTTTGTGCATTTTAGTGAACAACGCTTGCATTTTTATTTCTGCTGTGTATATATTGCTAGCTGAGGAACTTAAAAGAACAGTTTACCCAAAAATGAAAGTACCGTCCTAATTTACTTACCTCCATGTTGCTCCAAATCAACAACAATATATATAGGCTTCAAAAAAATGTATCCATATGAATTGAGTAGTTTAAACCAAGTCATCTGAAGTGATACGTAGTGTGTGTGGAGGTATGCAAATATATACATTGACAGGCAAGTAATATAGCCTACTGGTAGCACTCGGATTGAGGGATGTGACTGGACAGACATTTCAGTGCATATAAACACATTAGACCACTATCAGGATGTGAAGAGACTTTGAACCAGCATAACAAAAAATATTTTTGAACCAGTTCACCTATCCTGCTTTTAACCAAAGCCTTTAGTACAACATGAGGATGAGTAAATCATGACAGAACATTTTGTGTGAACTAGCCCTTCAATAATTGAAAAAACAATTCAAACAATATTTCAGCATTTACTGATTAGACCAATTTATTTAATAATAGTCATCATTCATAACCTGCTACTAGTGGATAAAAGTTTGATTAATAATCGATTAAAAATAGAACACAAAACAAAAATGTTGTTCTTCTTACCCCCTCAGTGTGCCCAATACTGTTGTAATAACGATAGTAGGACTGAAAGTCTGGATTATTGCGATACCAGTTGGGGTCAGCTGTTCTTCTTGGGCGTGCATGTGCCAGAAAATCATGGGCATGTTCAGAGTCAATGCTGACAGCTGGATTAGATGCGGCAAGAGAGATTATATGAATGTATGAGTAAAATGGCATTTTTAGTGAATGCACTAAATGTTTCCATGTTTTTATATATATATATATATATTTCAGTCTTACCTTTGTCTTTGGAGACTTTTGCTAAGGATGTTGCTTGTGACACTGCGGAAATATAAAAAAAAGCTCAAAATTTTCAGCAGAATATTGATTTCTTAAAGAAAATAAAATTGTAAACAATCATACCTGGCAGAATTATCAAGCAGTGCAGAGCCACATAAAGGCACAGCATAGTCATCACCTAAAGACAGATTTTTCTTTTACAATCAGCATTAAAAAAACACAGTTTTGTTATATTTTTATATGCATCTAATTAAGACAACTATTTAGTTTAGATATATTAACTTTATAAAAATCACTCACCTTCTGTCTCATCTTTGGGCTCTCTTCAGAGAATTTCAAACGGCAAAGCATTTAAATACTGGACTCAATACCAGCAATCGCATCCTTACTTTTCATTGGTTGTGAAGATCAAGAAGCGTCCCCTCCTACTTGTGCCCTCATTCATTTTTACAGACATTTTAAGATTACTTGAAACAACATGTCACCTTCTTTGTGGACCAAACAATAATAAAAGTTTATCTGAAAGTAGAGGTCCTGTAACATGTGGTCCATTGCATGTATGAATTATGAACATCTCCTTTCATTCTTTAATTTACAGTCTCAGTGTACTTAATAGACTTTACCAGTAAGGTATTATGAAAACTAGTCAGAACAGACACGGCTACATTTCATTTGATTGATCTTTTGGCATAAATCACACCATTAACTATTGTGGATATGATGTTGTAAATCTGATCCCTCGGGCATGTTTTTGGTATAGGGTCGAGAAGTCTCCAGTGTCTGGTTTGAAAAATGGCCGTTCAGGTGGTGATAACACAAGCACCCCTGTGTTTAGAGACGCCGCGCAAAAACAGCTCCCACAGAAACAGCTGGAGCTATAATTTCGGACTTGAGAACATAAAATACCTCTTGAACCGAATCTTCTGAACTTCAAACTAAAGATTAAAAACAAAAAAAAATGTTGTATGTTGATTACGTAAGGGGGCTATACGAGACAGTTGTAGTTTAGCATTTTTTGTTGAATTGTTTAGTTGCGTATTACAGCACATGTGGCAGCAGGAAGGCAGAAGGATCAGAACAGGAAGGCGGAGGAAACTAGTGAGCGGTTTGTCAAACAGGTGTGATCGAGCAGAGCTGGAATCTGAGATATGCAGGAAAACAGAGGGTTTCTGCTGATAATGATCAAATAACAGAAGGAAGAAGAAAAAGACGTGTACACTCTCATCTTCACTATAAATAATGGCAAATAATCCTGTCATAACTACTACCCTTGAAAACACACACACACACACACACACAAGCTATGGTTGCCAGACCTTCACAGTAATAAGCATAGCAGTAACATGTTTTAGACATTAAAGTTTCACTTACAGTAATAAAATGAAGGTAGTGTTAATGCTAAAATCTGTTTTCCACGTTAATGACGACTACTTTAACAACAAGCGTAAAGAAAACCTACACCATATGAACAATAATGTGTCAGCTTTACCCACATGCTGATGTAAATAGTTGCAAGCGCAATTACAAACACCATCATGGTTACACAAGATACTAATATAATGCACCAAACAGCACTACACTAAACTCAAAACACTACACTTTACTTTTCCTCGAATTAACAGTACAGTATTTTTTGAACCATGGCATGTTTAAAGTAATTTACTGCTAAAATAACCATTCACACGGGGAACTAGCAGTATTGTGTTTGTGTTACGTTATGTTTTACCTCAGAGTGCTTCATGCACCTGTGCTATTTGGCATCGTCTTAGATCATCAATATATCTGCACGTGTTAAATCAACATTTAAATTCATTTTGTATTCGTTTGTATAATGTTTTAAAAGAAACTTGCTGTGGCTGCCCAATAGAGGCCGTTCATAGTCCAGCTCAGTAGATGGCAGTAAAGGTTACGGTTCATGCGGGAGTGCTCATGAAGAAGAGCAAACCGGCTGTTTACGTTCATGACAGTAACCGAAGTCCAACATTTGAGCAGCTAAACTGGTTTATTTTGTCATATTGCAGAATACAAATGATGGCGGATAAGGAAGCAGACTGATTTGTAATAATATGAAAAGGAATCGTGTGTGCCGAACAAAATGATCAGTCAAATTTTCATCTTGTCATCAAAGGGAGATCACCTCATATATAAAGACTGTATCCTTACAACTGGTTTACTAATTTATCCAATTTAATTCATTTATATTGTCTGGTTGGTTACAGAGGTAACATAATAATGAAGCCCTGCCTTTAGGAGACATATGACTTATGTTTATTAGTTTTTCTTAATTCTGCGTTAATTCTGAGTCCGAGGAGAGGGGAGTAAAGACTCCATCGATGTCTTTTATGAGATGGTCACAGCTCTTAGTGGCGATCAGCCTCCGGTTGTTATGGTAAATTCATGATTTTGGGTTTAGTTTAATAATCCTCCAGTGCGCTGTTTATGTTGACATTTGTTGATCTTGTTGCAGTCACACAAAGATCTTCATTTCATCCACGTAAGGCAGGGTGGGCTTTACTGGGTGGCGTCCACCAAAACAAACCCATCTCCCTTCACCATAATTGAGTTCCTCAATAGGTTAACAAATCTTATTTTGATCAGTGATGTCGTATTTTATTTTTAATAATCCTACAGCTATTTGTTATGCGTGTAGATGTCTTGGAAATAAGCAGCCGTTTTATGTCTCACAGATTAGCAGCTCTTACGAAGGACTACTGTGGCAGTTTGTCAGAGAAATCAGTGCGCATGAATTTCGCTCTAATTTATGAGCTGCTGGATGAGATGCTGGTAAATCATTTTATATATATATATATATATATTTATTTTTTTCTTGTCACACCAAACCAATAAGACTAAAAAGCACTCAACTCCATATATACTATTTCTGTGTTTCTGATCACCAGGACTTCGGCTACATACAGACGACTTCAACTGACATCCTCAAAAACTTCATCCAGACAGAAGCCGTTTCATCCAAACCTTTCAGTCTATTTGACCTAAGTAATGTTGGTTTGGTAAGTTATTTTTTCCTACCTATTAAAAATATTTCGATATATATTATATACAAATAGACAGCTGTGGTCTGCATTATAATAGCTGATAAGAGTGGTTCTCATTTTGACTCAAAAATCTGTTATGTTAGCATATTTTCAGGTTATTAATGCACACAAATAGCAATTTCTACCCAATAAAATATTTTAAAGCTTGTGAAACTGCATACAATTGTATAACTTCATATAGATGTATATCGTTTTATTAGTTGCCAGGCTTTTCCTGTTTTAAAAAACACATTGTGTATATATATATATATATATATATATATATATATATATGTGTGTGTGTGTGTGTGTCTCGTGTGTCTCATAATTGTTGTTAATAAATGAAAACAAGAAATATAATTTTTTAAGTCTGAACATTTTAATTTTCATATTTTGAAGTTTGGAGCTGAGACACAGCAGAGTAAAGTGGCCCCAAGTGTTGCAGCCAGTCGCCCTATAACGTCCAGTCGAGGAGAGCAGGTGGGTTGTGATTCATCCGTTTTACATGGTGTCTTTGATGATCTCAAAAACGATTAAGAGTTATTATAAACTGTCTTTCTCTCTGGCTGCAGGGCGGAAAGAATGAGATCTTTGTGGATGTGATAGAAAGGCTATCTGTGGTTATTGGCTCCAAGGTGAGTACCACTCAGAGCACCGTGATTTCAAGTTGCTTACATTTTTTACATGCTGTTCTTTTTTTAAGGGAGTTTTAATGAAAGCAGACATTCAGGGGGAGATACGAATAAAATGTTTTCTCCCAACTTGTTCAGGTGAGCTGGCTACGTCTCGCAGCCCATGTTAATCCAGACTGTGAAAGGATCCTCCCTTTTATGACACGTATATTTCTTTTGTTCACCCTGTAGAGATGCGGATTGGACTGAATGAGGAGCTCAGTATTGGAAAATCCCAGCTGAAAGGTTGAGTGTGCGACTCGGATCAATACACGTGTCTCTCTAGAGGATGTATATTTTTAATTGCAGCTGTGATTAAGTCTGTGTCCTTCTATTCTTCAGGCTATAGTTCAGCTGTGCATGTTGATGAATGCAGATTCCACCAGGCCGTCAAATTGGATGAATTTGATACTTTCCGAATATTGAAAGTTTGTCCGAGCCAAGGAGAGGTAAATTGATGCCACAGACACAGAATAACGTTTGCATGGATAATTGATGTTGTTGTTTTTTCTTCAGCAAACAGTGATGCAGTATCAGCTGTGTGATGAGCTACCGTGTGCAGCACCATTCCAGTTATTCCCCACTGTAGAGAAGGATTATGTAAACAGGTCTGTAAACTCATGTATGCGTTATTTTGTCATAATTAAATAGAATGTGTAAACTTGTACATTTTATATTGAATGAATCAATAAAATGAGTATATAAATGATTAATTATTATACATTGTTATTAGTGCTGTCAAAGGATTAATCATGATTAATCACATCACAATAAAAGTTTTTCTTTATATTATATATTTGTATGTACTGTGTATATTTAAGTATATATAAATACAAACACATGTATATGTTTAATGACAATATGTTATGTTTATATATTAAATATATTTAGATATAAGAAAATAAATATATGCATTTACAAGTAAATACTTTCAAAATGCAAACTGTACGTGTGTTTTAATATAAACAAAGTAAATAAACACAGCATAAACACTAGGGCTGGGCGATACATATTATGCGCATCTCATCAGTAAAGTGGTTCATCTCCATCAGCTGTTTTTAAATGCAGCGCCAGTTTATGAACAGAGCCGTAGATCACTGACAAGTTACGCGTTGAGTTTCGCGGGTGATTCATTGGCGCAGCTTCTCAGTGAACTACGGCTCTGTTCATAAACTGCCGCTCCTTTTGAAGACAGCTGACGGAGATTTAGCGCTAATCAAAGAACCGGCTTTACTGACGAGATGCGCATAATATATCGTTCGATATGTATCGCCCAGCCCTAATATTAAACACATATATTATGGAAATAAAAACTTTTATTTTGGATGTGATTAATCATTTGACAGCACTAATTATTATTTGTTTCAATTGAATAATGAAATGATACATCATTATTAAAGGGTTACTCCAACCTGTAAAAGCTTTGTTCATCTTAGGAACACAATTTAGGATATTTTGAATAAAAACAGAGAAGCTTTTGACTGTCCCATTGACTGCCAAGTAAATTACTCTCTCAAGGTAATGTAACATTATGAAGCGACGAGAAGACTATTTGTATGAAAAGAAAACAAAAATAATGACTTTATTCAACAATTCAAGCAACTCCTCTGTGTCTTCTGCGTCATAGTATGTTTGAACCACTGATGGCAGATGGACTATTCTGACGATTGTCCTTTATACCTTTCTAGACAAGCCTCCCGGTTTTCATATCTTAAATTGTGTTCCAAGGACAAACAATGCTTTTATGGTCTTGTGACGACATGAGGGTACATGATTAATGACAAAAATTTCATTTTGAAATCCTTTAACGAATGAAGTATAAATGAAAATAAAACCATGCAAATATATGGTTGCTTTCTTGAAGAAACACATGCACACATGTTGCTATGAAGAATCCATGCATTCTTCAAATTAACACTTAATTTAGTCTTAATATTTATGAAAACCGTTGGTCCAATCAGTCTAAAAAACTATAGCACACCTGGTGAGATCAGTCTGAGGATCTGGGCTGAGTTTGGAGTCTGTAGAGTTAAACTTCAGACATATGATAGACTCAGAATTATGTTGGTTTGAGGAATAACTGTTTATTATTGATAATAAATTGCCCTGTTTAGTCAATATTAGTAGCTGTAGCTTTATTAAGTTGCATGCACACCTCTTGATTGTGATAAAACCACTGTAATGCTCATGCACTGGTTGACATTTTCCATTGCAGGGTGTTGATTTTTCTTAAGCTTAGATGTGATCTTCCTCCTAAAAGGTCAGTGTACATACTGTAGAGTGTTTAAGATGTCATAATACAACAAAAAGATATGTCATTGTGAGTATGCAGTAATATCGCAATTGTTTTTTTGCTGCAGTACGGCTCTTAATGTTTCCATCACTGTTCCTGTACCAAAAGGCTCTACGAGGTCAGATTTTATGTAACGGCATGGATGTTAGTTTTATTTAGTCTTATGGACCATCTATGGACCAACCCCTCTCTATCCTCTACAGTATGTCTCAGGAGCTCAGTAGTCCTGATCAGACCGCTGAACTTCAGCCAAAGAACAAAGCCCTGCTCTGGGAGATCCCACGTTTCCCAGGAGGAGCGCAGCTGTCAGCACTGTTCAAGGTAATCTTATTATATGATCATTTGCTTGACGCAATTCACGTCATTCATTACTGATGATGTATATTCTGATTCCACAGGTGGATGTTCCTGGTCTAAGCTCCGCCTCTTTGCTGGAGGTCGGTCCTGTCAGTATGTCATTCGAACTGCCTAAACAAACCTGTACCGGCCTTCAGATCCGCTTCCTCCGGCTCTCTCCAACTCAGACAGGACTGTCACAACGTTGGGTTCGATATGTCACTCATTCTGACTCCTACACCATACGGATCTGACCGAACCAAATGGAAAGAACAGTGAACAAACTGCTGTGTGCCTCTTCCAGCCACAATTATTATTATTTTGTTTGTTTGTTGTGTTGGGAAGTCTGCAATAATCTATGCATATGCACAAATTTGCAGTATTGCTACTTTCGTTTTTTTATTTGAAATATACTGAATCTAGAGATTTTTAGAGACAATATTGTGTCAAGTATGACTTTCAAAATACTGAAAATGTGTTTCTTTATTTAAAATAAAATAAGCCTAGAGGTGTATAAATATTGTATATGTATAATTTACTTACTAATACACACACACACACACACACAATAAAAAAAAAAAAAAATATATATATATATATATATATATATATATTAGAGTTCATATAGACATATAGAAGACATATAGAAGCTACAAACTATGGAATTGACAAAAAATTAGTAATTTACACAATTTTTTATTATAATATTATAAGGTCATTAGACAGAAAGTTACAATTATGTGATATCTATTCGTTGTAAATCATGCAGATTTTAATGTAATTTTTTGTCATGATGTTGACTTCTTGTCATCTTATAAATTTAAGAGATAATGTCTATTTCTGCCCTCAAATAAGCTCACTGGTGTGTAAACATAAAATATTAAGTAAATGACTTTTTCATTTGAAAATCATATCTTTTGTCATAATTAGGCCTTTAGTATGCCAGCTGTATCTTGTACTAATATTTACAATTTCACAATGTGTTTTTGTTATTTTTGATTTTTTTTAATCTCATAGTTATGATTTACCATGATGTCAGTTGCTTGTTTGTTTCTCATTTCAGTTTAGTAGGCTTATACTGCGGAGTCTGACAGCAAGAGTAAAAAGACATCCTCTCATCATTTTCAGTATGTGTGTGTGAAGCTACTCCCTTCAAGCTATAATTATAAAGAAAAACAACCATCTACCACACAAATAACCCAACCTAACAATGATTGGGGAGATATTACACTGCCAGACAGGAAAAACCTCTGAGAGCAAATATTTTTCCTTTGATATCATCCCACATGATTTCTATAACATAAATAATATAATAGTATTATGCTATAATTCTAATGTATTATAATAGCGTAATATAATTATAATAATATAATTAATGAAAAAGAATAAGCGGTTTTTCAGTGTTATGTAGTAAATATATTACAAGTTAAAAGATAATATACGGACCGCCGCGTTTTTGTGGGTGTCAGATCACGTGACCCTACAGTAGCTCCGCCCACCCCCAGCTACAGGAGCTGCTGCTGTTTACACTCTCGTGTGCCATAGCTGTGTGTTTTCCTCCACAAATTCGCACGGCCAAATTCTCCCTCATTATGGGGGACAAGGCGGGCACCCGGTGAGTTTTATTTAAGCTTCAGACCTCCAATTCATTTGGTTTGGTATCATTACTGTTGAAACGATATAGCGTAACAGGAGGAAAGCTAATACTAGCTGGATTGTAAATGGACGTGGATGGATAACCTGACTGAGCATGATGGAGAAACAGCCTTTAATGTGCGCGTTTATTATAGTAATAATTACCTGTCTGGATAATTTTGTTAGAAATGTGTATTTAGCTTTTCCAAATGCTTCACCAGAAGTCAGTTTATCCTTTAGCATGCATGTCGCATAGCCTGGCAGCTAACAACAGCTGCCCATGTAGGGTCTGTGCAACACTGCTCTTTCTAGTTAATTCTTGAAACGTAACGTTAGTATTATTAATGTCGTCAGCATGTTTGTGGTTTGCAAGCAAACTAGTACTCCCAGCATGCCATTTGTTGCTCTCCACCATTTGTTTGCTCTTGCCATCTGCTTCACTTTAAAACGTTCCCACCTACATTTACCAAAGATCAGCTTTGATAATGTCTGTGTTTACTTATCCACTCACATCTCTTATTCTAAAGGGTATTTAAGAAGTCCAGTCCAAATTGCAAGGTAAGATTTTTGTAAAGCACAGTCTCGCAGTTTTGTTTTTCAGTTGCGGTTAAAACCTTGTCTGTTTTCACAGGTTACAGTATATTTGGGGAAAAGAGATTTTGTGGACCATCTAGATCACGTGGACCCCGTTGGTTAGTGGTTTCAGATAAAGCTTTCAATTGAATTTAAATGGAGAAGTGAAAATCTACTAGTTAAAGTTCACTGACATGAATCACACATGCTTCTGCTACAGATGGCGTGATTCTGGTCGAACCCGAATATCTCAAAGATAGAAAAGGTGAGCCGGAAAACGTCTTTGTTATTTGGTGAATACATCGAAATTACAATCCTGGACAATACCAGAGACATATGGGCTGGTAACTAGTACACCGCAGATGTTAAAATTGCATCTAATTGATGATAATAATTATAATTAGAAAGTATGATTTCAACATTACGCACAGCATAAAAGTATGGATGTTTATTGAGATTTGTTATCTACAAACAGCAGCTTTATTAAATTATTACTTTTTAAAGATACAAGTAAGCAATAGATGATGGCAAAGGTCATCTAAAAGTAAATGAGCATACATAATGAAATTATATGATGGGGATATATTGCACGTCCCTACTGTTTGATTTTCCAGTTGATGAATTGAAGCTTGTCTCGTATAGTGTTTGTGTGACAGCTTTCTTCACATCATATGCAAATGATGCCTAACTTCTGATGTTACTGTAATGTTCTCTGAAACCTTATTTGTTTTTCCACCAGTATTTGTGACCTTAACCTGTGCTTTCCGGTATGGCCGTGAGGACCTTGACGTTCTAGGGCTCTCCTTCCGAAAAGATCTTTACATCTATACTTTTCAGGCCTATCCTCCCGTTCCGGAGGATTCCAAGCCCCACAGTCATCTTCAGGAGAGGCTTTTAAAGAAGCTAGGACAGAATGCCTATCCTTTCCATTTCAATGTCAGTTTTTACATCTTTTAAATGATGATGTTGAATTATTTCTACTTATTACTTATGTATTTATTTTTATGATGACAAAGATAAAATTGTGTCCATTAGTTGTTAAATTATTCTAATACATTTACAGAATAATGGGAATTTATAATATTGGCCATTTATCAGTTTTAAGGTGATGACAAATATTCGGTATGGTATCATGTAACATAATGTAATTGTTTTGTTTTGTTTTGTTTTTTAAATAGGAAGCACTTGATCAGATACTTAAGTTGATCTTCTGTTTTTCAGATACCGCAAAACCTGCCATGCTCTGTTACTCTGCAGCCTGGGCCTGAGGACACAGGAAAGGTATTATCACTCATAAAAGGATCATTTTCCCAGAACAAACACCATCTAAAACCTTTAGATTTGTCACCTGATTTTGCACACATCCTGTTTGTGAAGCTTTGGCGAACTTGTGCTTCATTCACCTCTGTGTTTCTCACTCCAGGCATGTGGTGTGGATTTTGAGATCAGGGCTTTCTGCGCCAAGACGATGGAAGAGAAGAACCACAAAAGGTTTGATTATTTAATTTCTGTTCCACATAAACAGAAAAGATGTTAGAAAATAGAGTTTAGACCTATTTCTTCCTCTACAGGAATTCAGTGCGACTAGTGATACGCAAAGTCCAGTATGCTCCTGAGAAGCTCGGCCCACAACCGATGGTGGAGACGACGAGGAGCTTCCTCATGTCAGACCGGTCTTTACACCTAGAGGCCTCACTGGATAAAGAGGTATCATACTCCATTTGACCCACAAAAGATATTTAAACTTTTCTTAAACCTGCATAGTCTTTAGTGAGCGAATTAAACTACAAAAATACAAATCATTTCTTTTCTTTTTTTTTTATTATTTTACAACCATTTTAGTTTTGTTTTGATGGGGGGTTTTTTTGTTTGTTTGAAACAAATATGTAGGTTGCATAAATTTGGACTGTTTTTGAGCAATCGTGAGTTATGAAGACAAAGGAATTTAATTAAACTCCATTGGTTCCAATGGGGTTAATACTGGTAATTCTCAGATTATATGCACTTAAGCTTATTATGATATTTTCAAATATAATTTCTTAATAATATTGAAAACAAAAATGTTCATGCGTAATTATTTTATTTTTTTATTTTTTAATAATCAAAAAGCATAATAATAATATGGTAATAACAATGTAGCCTTCGGAACTTTTAACATTTGTCACATTTACTCATAGAAAAGTTGCTGATCAGATACGTTATGGTTTTAGTTATGACTGTTCTTTGGGTCCAAAAACACCTGGAATGCAGAAATCGTAGCTAGATGTTCAGTACATTTATGAAGAGCAGTGCTAGTAAGAAATTGCTAACCTATAAATAATCTTTTTTTTTTTTCGCACAGTTGTATTACCATGGGGAACCCATCAGTGTTAACGTCCATGTCACCAATAACTCCACCAAGACTGTCAAAAGGGTTAAAATATCAGGTGAATTACAGCCAAATGTTTTTCTCCAATACTTGTTGACCACATCCTCCTAATACATGGCGAGGAGTAGAGTTTGAGAGGCTAAAGACTCTCTTAGGATCACAGCTGGAGAATTGCAGAATAGAAGATAGTTGAGTCTCAGAGACAGAAAACCTTTAAAAACCAATTAAACATCCCCTATATCAGCACATGATGTTCAGGAGGGTTTAGGAAAAATTCTCCTTGCTCGTCCAAAAACAATCTCCAGCGTGTTCAGTTGTCAGACAGGACTGGAACTACAAATTGGACTGGCTCTATGATCAGATGAAACTAAAAAATTTGCTTTTTAGTAGCAAACACTCAAGATGGGTTGAACACAGGGATAAAAAGTAGTTTATAGGCCCACAACTGTTGATGTTGTGGGCCTATATTTCTGCTGGAGGTCCTGCTTATCTTGTTTAGACACGTGGCATCATGGATTCTATCAAATACCAACAGAGAACAAAGCTAAAACTGACTGGCTCTGTTAGAAATCTTATAATGGGCCATGGTTGGGTCTTCCACTGGGACAATAATCCAAAACAAACATCAAAATAAA